>PVJS01003269.1:0-76920 GCA_004027185.1 Glis glis
GCCAGGCGTGGTGGCGCACGCTTGTAATCCCAGTACTTGGGAGGCTGAGACTGGAGGATCCGGGTTCACGACCAGCCTCAGCTACTTAGTGAGGCCCTCCGCAACTTAGTGAGACCCGGTTTCAAAATAAAGAATAAAAAATAGGGCTGGGGGTGTAGCCTGGAGGTAGAATGCCCCTGGGTTCAATCCCCAGTACCACACACACACAAAAAAAGAGGAAAGTCTATACTTACCAAAGGGAGTGGACTTTATTTATTTATTTATTTATTTTGCGGTACCGGGGATTGAACCCAGGGGCGTTCCACCTCCACGCTACACCCCCGGCCCTATTTTTTCATACTTTATTTTGAAACGGGGTCTCACGAAGTTGTGGAGGGCCTCACTAGGTAGAGAGAGAGAGAGAGAGAGCTGAGGCTGGCCTTGAACCCGGATCCTCCGGTCTCCGCCTCCCAAAGTACTGGGATTACAAGCGTGAGTTTGACCAAGGAATTTTTAATGTTTCCATAAATGTAGCTGAGTTTTAATAATTCCATTTGTTCTTTCTACCAATTCAGAGGACTGGGGGGGTATACATAATGGAAATACAATATTAGCCAAACAGCACACACTTGTTGGACAATCTGTCCCATAAAATGGGTGCCTCTGTCTGAGTAGCGCAGAAGGAGTTCCTCAGCTTGGTATCATCTTTTCTATTAGTGTTTTAGTTACAGGTGGCAGAAGCATGGCAGACAGGGAACACTTCCATCCAACAGGAAAACATGCAAACCATTATCAATATGTACTGGTATCCATTACAGGGAGGCAGCTGTATGGAATCTGTTGCCATACTTCACATGGATTTGCTGGTAATTAAAATCTCTCTAGTGGAGCTTTGGGTTTGGGTCGTACTTTGGAAAAGTGGGGCACCTGGTATAGGCTAAGATAGCAGCGGCAGAAAGTTGTTGACCCCACCAAATATCGTTTGGCAAATTCTAACATCTTCCTTGTAAATCAATGAGTTAGGTCGTGTATAGTTGAGAACATTCTTGTCGCCACGGAACCAGGAAACATAGGAAGTTTGCTAGTTGGGTAAGTAGGTTTGGTGGGTGGCAGTAGAGTACCTTGCAGAATCTCTTTTGAGTTTTTCAAATCTTTTTATCTCCCTGTTTTAATTTATTACAGGTTTCAGTCATTTTTGAAAAGAATTGTGTAGGGAAGCAATGTTATAGTCTGTGGATCATCTACCAGTTTCAGTAAAGCCACCCTAGTGGCTTTGTCCCCTTGCTTTCTAATTTGGTTCATAAAAAGATCAGTTTTTTTCCAGATCAAAAATGCCTTCTTCTGGGAATTACAAAGATATATCTTTCTTAATATTGTTAATCCATTTTAATAAAAGTATGTTTGAGTCAGCTCCATATATAATTTTCTCATAACACCAGATGGTGTTGCTGAGGGAGTCTGGGGGAAGTTTCAGATTTTTACTTTCCAGGACTTCATTTTATTTATTTATATTTATTTATTTTTTGTTGTACTGGGAATTAAACCTAGGGAATTTCTACCTCTGATCTATACCCTCAGTCCCTTTTTATTTGAAAGTAGGGTTTTGCTAAGTTGCTGAAGTTCTTGTTAAGTTGCTGAGGCTGCCCTTGAACCTGCAATCCTCCTGTCTCAGCTTCCCAAGCACTGGGATTACAGTGTGTGCCACTGTGCCTGACTTCCCATAATTTTAAAAGAGTTGATTTCAGTCGATCAAAGCCTGGGAATGAGTGTGTCTGGCCTGAGATGTGCTACTCAAGAGAACTGTGTCACCATTGTGTCACCAATTGGGTCATTGATTCCTTTTCTATGTGACTCAGATGTCGTACTCCAGGCATGTCAGGGTGCTTCTGATGCTGGGAGAATCAATCCCTTATTTTGCACCTTCCAGATGAACAGAAACATTCCTTCTAAACCAGGAATGAAGGTATGTTCTTCAATTGGCGGCCTTGTGAGATAGCTACATGTCAGACACTTAGTCCTGACACTTTAGAAACATCCCCAAGGGTACTGGAAGGAGAAAGATCCCTTTTTTGTGGGAGGAGAGCTTTTTTTTGTGGTACTGGGGATTGAACCCAGGGGCATTCTACCTCTGAGCTACACCCCCAGCCCTATTTTTTATTCTTTATTTTGAAACAGGGTCTCACTAAGTTGCGGAGGGCCTCACTAAGTAGCTGAGGCTGGCCACAAACCTGCGATCCTCCTGTCTCAGCCTCCCTAGTACTGGGATTACAGGCGTGCGCCACCATGCCCGTCTGAGAGGAAACCTTTAATTCATCCTTATTTAATAACAATATAGCTAGTAGCTTTGAGCAGCCAGAGAGCAGGCCAAATCCAAATTGTAATTATATCAATGGCCACAAGATGTCACAATGAGCTCAAAGTATTTAAAACTGTTTAAAACCGAAAGTGCAAGGATGGAAGCAAGTGAAAGAAAGCTGGCAGATTCAACAAATCATAGTACCAGACACAGGGACATCCCCCAGTAACTCACCAGCTCCAGACTGGCAGCGTCGTCACCGATGACAGCTCTGCCACAAAGTCCTGGGTGCCACTTACAGACTTCAGGGACAGTCTAATAAAGTCTGCGGAATCTTAGTTCCAAGACTTCAAAAACTATCTGCAGAATTACAATGCACCAATAAAAATTAAGAAAAAAGTCCGAGGGGTAGGCACTCACCTTGGTTCCAGCAGTCTCAAGGGGACTCTTGTGGTAACGTGTTCAGTCCCAAGGGGAACAGCTTCCTTCCCAATTTTTCTGAAGAAGGCCGGATCCTGGCACTGCCAGCAAGGATGTTACATCAAACTCTTGAGAATAAGAGGCCTCTGAAAAATAAAGGTTTTATTGCGCTGTGCAGATGCTAGCTAGCTGGAAGATGAGGGACAGGTCTGCGGCAAATTCCCTAAGCCATCAGCAGCATGGCCAGACAGCGGGAGGAAAATGTCTACCAGACCTAAGGAGCTGGAGTGTTTTATAATGGAATTTGGGGAGGAGAAACATAAATCATTTACACTGAACTTACATTGGCTATAGATATGAGGGCAGAACAATGTGAAGCAGGCAAAGGCCCGAGGGTTTTGCTCCTTCTCGGTTGGTTGGTTCCAAAAGCAGAAGATGTGACCTTGATGGGTAATGTTCAGCACCTAGGAAAGGAACGTGAAACAGTTGTTTTTCCTTTGTTGATTTGACTTGAAGCTCTGAGTCACATTTGCTTTATCTCATCTCTTTCCTTTCTCCTTTCTCTGGCCTATAGATTAATTTAGTGCATCTCTTTTTATCACAGGTGAGGAAGAACAGCTAGCCTTCACCTTTCAGGTGACTACGGCAGCAATGGGAATATGTTAGATGTAAAGTGTTCCTGGGTAAAGGAATTGATGAAGTAGAAATGGACTGGATCGGGGGCTGTAGGGATATACTGAGGACTACGAAAATGGCCTCAGGACTCGAAGTCTACATATTCCTCAACATGCCGGTTTAGGCCAACTTTGATTGGATCTACAGCACTACTGATCAGGCCTGATTAGTACTTGGATTGGAAACACCTGGGGAGCCAGTGTCCTAGACCCCTCCATTTGTTGGAAGAGAACACAAGACAGGACTGTCTTGAAAACTCCTCTGACAACCAAAGATGTTGCAGGCAAATGTAGGCATGTCAGAGTCAGAGAAATGAGCCCATTTCATGGGTTGGATGATGTATTTAGCCAAACTAGGAGCACCCTTGTGGGGTGAGCCTGGTCTGAAAGACTATTCAGTAGGGAATTTGACATGCACATGTCCAGCCAGGCGTGGTGGCGCATGCTTGTAATCCCAGCACTTGGGAGGCTGAGACAGGAGGACCACAGGTTCACTGCCAGCCTCAGCAACTTAGTGAGGCCTTCCCCAACTTAGTGAGACCCTGTTTCAAAATAAAAGATAAAATAGGTCTGGGGATGTAGCTAAGAGGTAGAATGCCTCTGGGTTCAATCCTCAGCACCACCAACCCCCCCAAAACAACAAAAAAAACCCCAAAGCTTTCAAACAGAATGACAGTAATCCTTTCAATCCTCCTTGGGGTACCCATAGCAGAAACCAGGTGTTTGTGGAGGGACTGAGGCTCTCCCGGTCAGGAAGATCAGCTGAGCCTCAGCCCTCTGGTTGCTGTGGTGGCAATGGGAAGGTGTTAGATGTAAAATGGTCTGGAGTGAAGGGCTTAGTGAGGCAGCAATGTAATGAAGCCAGAGCTCTTGGGGAATTCTGAGGGCCAAGGACATGGCCCTAGAACCTGAAGGCCCCACATTCCTGAGCAAGCTGGTTTAGGCCAGCTCTATCAGATTTACAGCTTTACTAATACCTGGAGGGCCACGTTCCTTGGATCCTTTACATGGAGAAGGTGGAAGGCAGGAGACTAAATGGATAACCTCTTCTGACTACTTAAAGAGGTTGAAGACAAATATATGCAGGTCAGTAGCAAAGTATTGAGCCTTATCTTCCCATGGAATTGGATGACGTATGTAGCCAAACTAGGGCTTGAATGTGAAGGAAGACTGGTCTCTAAGACTGGTCCTAATCTGTGGGAGATTTGAAATGTTATGGCCAAAGCAAAAAATGAGAGAATGTCCAGAGGTGATGGGTCTGTTGGAGACTTTGGACCAGGCATATAGAAATTTCTTTCTTTTCTTTTAAAGTACTTTTATTAGTGCATTGCAATTACACATCATAGTGAGCTTCATTATGATACGAACATACATGCAAACAGTTCTCGGTCTGTTTCCTTCTGCATCTCACCCCATTCCTTCTTCCCTTCCCATACATTAGTGAAATTGATAGGAATACCTTCCTGTATTGCCATGGTATTATTTGAACTGTTTTCTTCCTCAATCCTCCCTTGTCTCTCCCAAACTCCCACCCCAACCCCTTCCACTATTCCACAGGTCTCTCTCCACATTATTTAAAGTCCCTTATGTTTCGTATTTTCTCTCTAGTTTCCACATATAAGAGGAAAACATACATCCATTGACTTTCTGAGACTGGCTGATCTCACTTAGAATTAGATTCTCCAGTTCCAGCTATTTTCCTGCAAATTACATACTTTTGTTCTTCTTTATGGCTGAGTAGAATTTCACTGTGTGTATTTAACACATTTTCTTTATATACTCATCTGTTGATGGACACCTAGGCTGGTTCCAAATTTTGACTATTGTCAGACAAAGGCCAAGAATAACTAGAAGCCAGGAACATCCTTGGCATTTAAGGTCCCAGAATTGCTAGTTGATGAGGACAGTGCTCATGGCCCAGATGTATATGCAAGTTTGTGACTGTAAGATGGGGTGCGTTTCATTGCTCAAAGTTTATGGCTTTTCAGATATGTTAATTTACTTATGTGTGAATATCTTGATTTATCTCTATATTTTATAAGTTATCTGTATTCATTAATTTATACATAAAAATTTTATTGGTGATTGTACATGTATATATGAATATGCATGTAAATGTATGTCTTTTTTCTTCATTGAAATCTAGAAAACACCCCACACTTCATTACAGTCTAGAAAATGCCACATGCTACAAAGGACAGCTACATATTATATGAATAGACATCCAGCTTCATTTATTTATTTATTTATTTTGTACTGCGATTGAACCCAGGGACATTCTACCTCCAAGCCCTTTTTTTATTGTTTATTTTGAAACAGGGTCTCACTAAGTTGCTGAGGTTGGCTTCAAACCTGTGATCCTCCTCTCTCAGCCTCCCAAGTACTGGGATTATAAGTGTGTATCACCATTCCCAGCCCCAGCATCTTATATATATGCACATTAACTTTTGTGTATTTATTTTACTAGGTTTATATATTCCTTCTCTATTTATTTATTTATTTATTTATTTATTCATTTTTGTGGTACTGGGGATTGAACTTAGGGGCATTTTAACTCCAAGCTACACCCCCAGCGCTATTTTATTTTTATTTTGAAACCGGGTCTCCCTAGGTTGATGAGAGTCTCACTACTTGCTGAGGCTGTCCTTGAACCTGTGAGCTTCCTGTGTCAGCCTTCCAAGTACTGGGATTATAGGTGTGCACTACCACGCCCAGCTTTCTCAATATATTTACAAGTATATTTTTGTGTATATACATATATAAACATCACTCAAACAAGATATTACTATCTGAGGTAGATATATATTCCTCAGTCTATAACTGACCATGCAAGAGATGTTCTGAAATTTCAGTGTTCTTAAAAAAATAACTGAAACACAAAATGGGCTATTGAATTTAATAGACACTTCCAAAAGAAGAAATATAATTGGCCAATAAATATATGAAAAGATGTTCGACATCATTAGCAATTAGGGGAATGCAAATCAAAACCACACTGAGATTCTATCTAACTCCAGTTAGAATGGCAATCATTAAGAATAAAAACTACCAAACTCTGGCAAGGATGTGGAGAAATAGGAACTCTTATATACTCTTGATTGGATTGTAAATTAATATAACCACTATGAAGATTAGTATGGAGGTTCCTCAAAAGACTAGGAATGGAACCACCAAATGACACAGCTATACCACTCCTTGGTGGTTTTCCAAAAGTATTAAAGTTGGAATACTATAGAGATACCTGTGTACCCATGTTTACAGCAGCACGATTCACCCCCAGCACCTTCTTTTTAAAAAAATTATTATTATTTTGAAATAGGGTCTCACTAAGTTACTGAGGGACTCACTAAGTTGCTGAGGCTGGCCTGGAACCTGCAATCCTCCTGCCTCAGCCTCCTAATTACTGGGATTACAAGTGTTTGCCATCATGCCTGACTGAGCTCCTATTTTTCTTAAAATTTCCCAACAAGAGGTGTAGCTAGAGGACAGCCATGCAGGATCCTTCAGTGGCACTTTGGTGGCTTCACGGCTACATCAACTTGAACTGCTTGCACTGAATTATCTGCATAAGAGCTAAGGAATTCAGGTGAGAAGCCATGTAGTGCCTCTATTTAGCAGAACAAAAAGAAAAGATGTACTGATGAAGGTAGGAAGGAATGAGTTGTTTGTGTCATTCCTCCACCAATTCCAAGCAGCCCAACATGGAGAGAGATATTTTCTGCTTGGGGGAGGGAGAGAAAATTATGTCCAGGCCATCTACTTGCACCCAGTAACGGGCCCACTAAGGTAAAACCCAGTGCTGGGCAAAGCCCCACAACTCTTACTGCCAGGCCAATACCTGTGGAGATTGCGGCTGGCACTTTGGTAGGCCAGGTGGCTGACTGCATCCCACACAACCTTCTCTAACCTCAGGCTGCAGAGCAGGAAGCAGGTACAAAAGCTAGCACAAGGCTTTGTCTTGGAGCTCAGTGCTAGGCCCACAGTGGTGAAACCCACACCTGGTAGAAACTGAAGGACCTGTAGAGAGGCCAGAGCTCACTGATGGAGACTCTAGCGTGGCCCCAGCATCAGAGAGGCCTGTGCACTGGGGGGACAGACTTGAGTTTTTGGAATGCATCATTTCTAGCCTTAGAGTGGGGCTGGGGCACACCTGCCCTTTTACTGAAACTAGGCAGATGCCTAGTTGAGGCCCAGATGCAACCCAGATTAGCATTATCCTTGGTGGCTAAGGGATGATCCCTACCACCCACCCCCAACCTTAAGTAGCATCGTTATTGCCGTGTTGGTGCTCATACACAGGGTTCTAGAACTGCCCTAGCACCAGTCAGTGACATGTGCCCCAGTGGGATAGACTAGTATTTTGGCCTATATTACTCTAGCTGCATATGGGCCTCAGTGCAACCTTGAGGCTGTGCAGGTCCTTGCAGCTATAAGACTCAGATGAAACCCAGCTTAGCTTTAACTTAGGTCACTACACCAACCTTGGCCATAGTGCGGTGCAAGATGCTATTTGCTGGGGGTAGGACAGGCTATCAATCACAAGACTTTGTCCTGGAACTTAGTCCTGGCCTGGTGAAACCTGACACTGGGCAGATCCTAATGGCCACCATCCCTAGGCCTGCCTATGGATTGAGCCTCTGGAACAGCTCCAGTGCCAGCAGAAATGGTCATAGACCATGAATCCACCTCAGCAAGCTCAATAGCAAAAAACTAAATAACCTGATTTAAAAACGGGCAACAGACCTAAATAGACAGTTCTCTCAACATCACTAATCAGGAAAATGCAAATCAAAACCACAACAAGATATCATCTCACTTCAGTAAGTATGGCTATTATCAAAAAGACAAATATTCTGTTGAAGATATGGAGAAAAGGGAACACTTGCACACAGTGGGAATATAAATTAGTACAGCCATTATGGAAAGCACAGTATTGAAGTTCCTCAAAAAAACTAAAAATAAATAAATAAAACTACCATATAATCAAGCAATCCCACTACTGGGTATATATCTTTTTTTTTATAGAGACACAGGAAGGTGACTGTCAGTGTAGAACTGTCACTAGAACCTGTGTGTGTTTTTTAAATATGTTTTTATTGGTGCATTGTAGTCTCACATCACAATGAGTATCAGTTTGGTGTTAACATACATGCACACAGCTCTTGGTGTCCCTCCCTCCCGCTTCCCCCCGCCCACATGTAGTACTGAAAATGATGTTGGTATAATCTCAAATATACACATTGTTTATGATAGTAATTCCATAGATTCACTTCTTTCTTGCCCTTCCCCTTTCCTTGTACCCCTTCCCTTGCACCTCTGAGGGTTCTCTGTTGTCATTGGAGTCCCTTTTGTGTCCCCACTACTCCCTAGGTTGCGCATATTAATGAAAACATATGTCCCTTCTTTTTTTGTGATTGGCTAATCTTACTTAACATAATGTTCTCCAGATCTTTCCATTTTCTTGCAAATGCTGTTATTTTGTTCTTCTTTATTGCTGAGTAGAATTCCATTGTGTGTATTTCCCATAATTTTGTAATCCATTCATCTGTTGATGGACATCTAGGTTGGTTCCATAATATGGCCACTGTGAATTGTGCTGCTATGAACATGGGTATGCATATATTACTGTAGTTTTCTAGTTTCAATCCCTTTGGTATGATACCCAGTAGTGGTATAGCCGGATCATATGGTGGATCCATTCTACTGGGTATATATCTAAAGGAAATGAAATCAGTTTGTTGAAGATTATCTGTACTCTCATGTCCATTGCAACACTATACACAGTAGCCAAGAAATGGAAACAACCAAATGTGTTCATCAATTGATTAATGGATAAAAAAATATGGTATGGATATACCATGTAATACTCCTGAGCCATAAAAAAGAATGAAATTTGGTCACATGTGACAACATGAATGGAACTGGAGATCATTATGTTGAGTAAAGTAAGTCAAGCACAGAAAGATCAGAAAGACTGCATGAGCTCTCTCATTTGCGGAATCTAAGAAAGTTCATCTCATAGAAGTTGAGAGTAAAATGATGGTTAGCAGAGGATGGGGAATACAGGGGAGGTGGGATGGGAAAGGCTGATCAATGGGTACTAAGTTACACTTACATAAGAGCAAAATGTTCTGGAGAGCTATTGCACAGTAGTGTGACAATGGATGATAAGAGATACTGTACATTAAAATAGCTGGGTGAAAGGATTTTGAAAGTTTTCACCATAAAGAAATGATAAACATTTGAGAAGATAGATATTTTTAACCAGATTTAAGCATTAAACAATATGAACAGGTATCACAACATTACATGGAACCCCGCTAATATGCACAATTTTTAAAAATATTAGTTAAAATATAAATAAATACATTTTTATCAAACAAGAATGCAACACTTCTTTGAACCCACCTTAGGGCTCAAACAGTAGAAACCTAGTGTTTGTGGTCAGCCCTCTCACGTAAGGAACTTGAGGGCCAGGGATCAGACCTCAGCTTGTTGCGTCAGTAGCAGGAATGTGTTAGGTGTAAGATGGCCCGGGGCAAAGGGATTGGTGGAGTAGGAATGAAATGAGCCAGGGACCTTGGGTTATTATGAGGGCTAAAGAAATGGTCTCAGAACTGGAAGACTACACATTCATCAGCAAGCCAGTTTAGGCCAGCTCGAACTGGATCTATAACCCTACTGATCAGGTCTGATTCATGCTTGGATTGGAGACACCCGGGGAGCCGGCCTCCTAGACCCCTCCATTTGTTGAAGGAGAACCCAAGACAGGACTGTTTTGACAACTCCTGACAATCAAAAATGTTTGCAGAAAAAGATAGGTCAAAGTCAGAGAAATGAGCCATTTTCTCAGGGGACTGGATGATTAGCCAACATAGGGCCCAGCTTGTAGGGCAAGCCAGGTCTGAGAGACCTATTCAGTAGGGAATTTAAAATGCACACATCCAAGCCGGGCATGGTGGCGCATGCTTGTAATCCCAGTACTTTGGGAGGCGGAGACCAGAGGATCTGGGTTTGTGGCCAGCCTCAGCTCTCTCTCTGTCTCTCTCTCTCTCCCTGTCTCTCTCTCTCCACTTATTGAGGCCTTCCACAACTTCGTGAGACCCGGTTTCAAAATAAAGCATAAAAAAATAGGGCCAGGGGTGTAGCGTGGAGGTAGAACGCCCCTGGGTTCAATCCCCGGTACCGCAAAAAAAAAAAAAAATGTACACATCCAAAGCAGAAGCTAATAGAACAATGGGAGGAAATGGGCCTAGATGTGGACCTTGGATGAAGAACTCTCTGAGATTTCATGACATCTCCTGGGGAGTCAGTTGTAGACTGAGGCATATGTGGTGAGTGTGGTGGCACACACCTGTAATCCCAGTACTTGGGAGGCTGAGACAGGAGGATCACAGGTTCGAGGACAGTCTCAGCAAGTAGTGAGACTCTCATCAACCTCGCGAGACCCTGTTTCACAATAAATATAAAATAGGACTGGGGGTGTAGCTCAGAGGTAGAATGTCCCTGGGTTCAATCCCCAGTACCACACACACACACAAAAGCCACCTCTGATAGTAATAGTCTTATTTGGAAAATATATATGTAAACACACAAAGAATATACTCAAATATCTTGTGAGGAATATATCAAACAGTTAATTGTATACTTACACACATTAATGTATACATATATATATATATATATATTTTTTTTTTTTTTGGCACTGGGGATTGAACCCAGGGGCAGTCTACCTCCAAGCTACACCCCCAGACCAATTTTTTTAATTCTTTATTTTGAAACAGAGTCTCACCAAGTTGTGGAGGGCCTCACTAAGTAACTGAGGCTGGCCGAGAACCTGGATCCTCTGGTCTCAGCCTCCCAATATACATGTATATATATATGTGGATGTTTATTCATATAAATGTGTAGCTGTCCCGGGTGTGTGTTTTTTCTTTAGATACTTGTGAAGAAAAGTTATATGTATGTACATATTTATAGTTTCTATGTATAAATAATTGAACATATATAACATGAAATATACAGATAAATGAATAAATTTATATGTATAAAGGGCACACTCTGTCCATACATGCACAACCTTGGATTTATGCCCTGGGCAATGGGCATTGTGCTCATGCCCTGCCAAATGCTGGGGGCCTAAAATCCAAGGAACTCCCTGGCTCCCACTTATTCCTGGCCTTCGGCTGAAGGAAGCAGCGTGGTTGTGTCCTTTTTACCAACCTGTCCAGAGTGCCATCATCCCTCTCAGCAGGAGCTCATTCTTTTCTTCAGTCATTCCAACCACCATCAGAGTACTTCTTTGGGCTCCCTCTTTGGGGCACATACAATAGCATCCTGAAGTTTGTGATTGGAATGAGTCTGTCTCCCAGGTAAGGAAGATCAGCTACGCATCAGCACTCATTTTGCTGTGGCTACGATGGCACTGTGCTCAGAGTAGGATGGCTCTGGGTAAAGGTGTTGGCCAGGAAGGAATAGATTGAACTGAGGGCCTTTGGGGAATTCTGTGGAAATGGTCCTGCTAGTGTTGCACTCTACTGAGAGATGTTGGAGAGTTGTGAGGGGCGAGGACCAGTCCCAGAAGCTGAAGGCTGCACATTCCTTTTTTTTTTTTTCCGGTACCAGGGATTGATCCCAGGGGCGTTCTACCTCCGCGCTATACCCCCGGACCTATTTTTCAATACTTTAGTTTGAAACCGGGTCTCACGAAGTTGCGGAGGGGCTCACTAGGTAGAGAGAGAGAGAGAGAGAGAGAGAGAGCGAGCTGAGGCTGGCCGCGAACCCGGATCCTCAGGTCTCCACCTCCCAAAGTACTGGGATTACAAGCATGCGCCACCACGCCCGGCTTGCACATTCCTGGTCAAGATGGTCCTGTTCAACTTTAGCTGGATTAGACAGCCCTACCAGAATGGCCAGAATTGGAAACATATGGGGAGCCAAGAGCCTAAATATTTCTCTACTTGTTTTTTTTTAATTAAAAAATTCTGTTGGTGCATTGTAATTATGCATCATAGTGAAGTTCAGATTGTTAGAAACACACGTGCACACAGCACTTGTTGTACACTTCCCTCTGTGTACCACTCTGTCCCTCCCTACACCATAGATAATATTAACATTGATATAGATAACCTCATATGTGAACAATGAACACAGGATTATTTGAACTGTTTCCATCCTCAGATCTCCCCTTTCACCTCCCCATCTCCCTCTCCAAATTCCCTTCCGTTATTCCACTATCCAATTTCTCCCTTCTTTTATCTGCAGTCCTTTTTGTTTCCCAGTTTCTCTCCAGCTTCCACATTTGAGTGAAAACATATGACCCTTCATCTTCTGTGACTGGCTAATCTCAGCATAATATTCCATTTTCCTACAATGACATACTTGTGTTCTTTGTGTCTGAGTAAAATTTCATTGTGTGCATATACCACATATTCTTTATCCATTCATCTGTTGATGGGCACCTAGGCTGGTTCCATAGTTTAGCTGTTGTGCATTGTGCTGCTATAAACATGGATATGCGTGTATCTGTATAGCAATCTGACTTCACTTCCTTTGGGAAGATCCCCAGGAGTGATATGACTGATCGTATGGTGGTTTCATCCCCAGTCTTTTAAGAAACCTTTGTACTGATGTCCACAGTGGGATTTGCAATACCACCAACAGCATATAAAGGTTCCTATTTTTCCACATTCTCGCCAACATTTATTATTCTTTGTATTCTTGATGATTGCCACTCTAATGGGAGTTGGATGAACTCTCAGCATTGCTTTGGTTTACATTTCCCTGATTGCTAATGACGTTGAATATTTTTTCATATTTCATTTTTTCAACATTTCTGTATGTTGGAGAGATGGATGAAAGGTTTGGGGGAGGAAGGAGATGGGAGATGGCTCAATGGCAGTACAGGTTTTATTGGGATAAAATCTGCAGAGGGGGTCTCCAGGAAAGGTTGGAGCCCATGTCTGCTTACAGACTAGAGGTTATATAGGTTGTTTGAGGGGAGCTTCTATGGGACAGGGATGGTGGTGGTAGTTAGTCATTGCTAGGGAGGCTGTTAAGGGGAGTTAGTTGTGTTGTTAGAGCTGGGTTAAGCAGGACAATGGGAATTTTCCATAAACAGAGGGACGGGATAAGCAAGGGGCTTTCAGGCACATCTTAGACAAGACAATGGGGACATTTAGGTAAGCAGGGCGATGAGTGTATTTGAGTAAGAGTTGGGACTTTTCTGGCCAGCAAAGAGACCTACAAAATGACACGTCTTCACAAGATGGGGGTCAATTTAATTCGAGACTCTAACATTGGGCCTATGCCCTCTTCTAGTAGCTGCAAGGTCTCTGGTCTAATTTGTAGGTCTTTTATCCATCTTGAGTTGACTGTTGTACCGGGTGAGAGATGGGGTTTAATTCCATTCTTATACATATAGTTAACCAGTTTTCCCAGCACCTATGATATGTTGTTGGCCCCTTTGTCAAAGATCAAGTGGCTATAGGTGTGAGGGTTTGTTTCTGTATCTTCTATTCTATTCCATTGATCTATGTATCTGTTTTTGTGCCAATACTATGTTGTTTTTATTACTATAGCTTTGTTGTATAGTTTGAAGTCAAATACTGTGATGCCTCCAGCGTGGTTTTTGTCGCTAAGAATTGCTTTGGCTATTCTGGGTCTTGTTTTTCCATATGAATTTTAGGACTTTTTTCAATTCTGTGAAGAATGATGCTGGTATTTTAATATGGATTGCATTGAATCTACATATCACTTTAGATAGTATGGCCATTTTGATGATGTTTACTCTGTTTATCAAAGAACATGGGAAGTCTTTACATTTTAAAAGGTTTTTTTGAATTTCTTTCTTCAGTTTTCTGTAATTTTCATTGTAGAGATCTTTTACTTCCTTGGTTACTTTTATTCTTAAGTATTTTATTCTTTTTTTGTGTTTGTGTGGTAATGAAGATTGAACCTGGGACATTCGACCTCTGAGCTACAACCCCCAACTCTATTTTATTTTATTTTGAAAAAGGGTCTTACTAATAGCAAAGGGTCTCCTTAAGTTACTGAAACTGTCCTTGAATCTGGGATCCTCCTGTCTCAGCCTCCCAAGTACTGGGATTACAGACATGTGCCACCATGCCTGGCTTCTCATGGTATTTAAGACAGTGTAATAAATAATAGATAAATGAATGCATTTTACTTAAATTTGTTGTGCATAAAATAACATATTAATACATTTAATATAGTATGTGAGAGAAAAACATAAAAATTTTCATCAAGGAAATGAATATTTAGTTGACATAAATAAGAACATGATTATTAGATGAAGATTCAGAGAAGGAAGATACTGGATTATGATGAGACATGGAATGTGCTCTGAGTGGGGAAGGGGTGGCAGGAGTGGGGTAAAGCAGGGGAAGGGGAGGAATCCCAGGCTGCAGAGGCGCATGAGCAAGGGAGAGGTGTGTTCTGAGGACACTGAAGTTTGACACGTGAGTTTGGTTTGGGCAGAGTGTGGGGAATACAGAGAACTGAGGACCTGAAGGCCAATCTTGGAGAGCCAGTCAGTTGGATATAATTGCCTCATTAGGGCCCAGAGGTCTCCAAGGCCACATTGGTAAACAATTCTCTCTCCATTGCCCTTAAGGAGGCCTTGGCAATGCCCCAGGGCAGAATTGGTGTGCTCAGCCTTAGGGTCAGGAGGTGGTTTGATGATTTGATGATGCACCAGCACCTTCCTGGTATAGTTAGTTGGTTAGTGTGTGCGTGGGTGTAGGGAGGATTCTCCCACTTACTGAGTTATGAGTACCAGCAGGCTCCCCTGATGGGGGAGGGACCCATATGTAATCATGATTTCTCCAGGACAGTGGCTCTGATCCACACCCTGTGCCCCAGAGATAAAGTCAGGAACAAGGAGGTAAGTGTCCCCCTCGGTGATCTCTAGATGTCACGAGGCTCCAGTGGGTCTCACATGGCCTTTGAAGCCAAGAGAATTGAAGTATGTAAATGCATCAGTTTTCTTTCCTGGAACTCTGGGTGAAGACTGACTGGGTGAGCTACTCTGTATTCACAATTAATCCAGAACTAGAGAATCTCCTACAGGCAACTAGAACTGGGTTCCATTGTGTTGGTTACCCAGCTTGAAGACATAGAGATGTTAAATTCATGCAAGAATACATTTTTATCACTGATATTCTTTCTTTCTTTATCATCTATCCGTTCATCCACCCACTCACCTACACTCAGCACATTGAAAAATATTTTCACCTGTTTCTTCTTTCTCCAAGCACATAAACTTATAGTAAATAAGTTTTTAAAGTGTAAAGTGTGAGGATTGGCTTAAAATCATTTCTAAGTTCTTTCTAATACTCAAATACTATAATGCTGGAGCTTTAATGTGCAAAGTAAATAGTAGACATCAGAACCAGGAGACAAAGGATAAAGGCTTGACCAGAGTTTTTGAAAATAAATTAGAAAGACTTCTTGGAGGAGTAGACATCAGGAAGGAATCCATCCTAGAGGGTGACAATGTTCTGTGTCGGAGTCAAAGTTAAACAATTTGCTAATTCAGACTTTGGATGTCAACTAAAATGACTGGATTCCAACTGTGGTTTTTCTGTTCTTCTACTAGAAAACATTGGTGGGTTATTATTGGGCCTTTGATAGGAGAATCTTGAAGATTACCCCAGAGACTTGTGGGTTAGGATGGACAGTGTGTAATTTCTCATTTGAGAGGGTAGGGTCTGGGTGAGGGAATGCGTGATGGAGTCTGTAGAAGAGTAGACTCTAATTGACAGTGGGTAGAAGGATGTTTTAGTGTCTACTTAGGTTTCATAGTAAGTTAGATATTCCACAAGCTAATGAGAGAATTACACATGGGGGCATAAGAAGAAGATATAAAACTCAACTCAAATCTAAGGATGAATACTCTTGCAATGAAGGTGATTAGTAGGAGACGGTGAAACCTTTTCCTTTGCTCACACACAAAAGATTAAATTTTCTGGGTTTGAATGTGGCTTCCTTATAAAAAGCCAATAACATTAAATTGGTGAATTCTCATGAACAACACAGTGTTACATACTAAGACCCTCTTAAATCTGATATCTGAACTCAAGAACTTTATTATTTACAGAGGTCATACTGAGACACATTCAAACATGCACATAAACACAGGCACAGATGAATTTTAGCAGTCACTGATCTTTGTAATGAAGAAAATCAACATCACAAAACATGCAAATGTAAAAATGCTTTGTCCCAAGAATTTTTCCTAATCCCAAGGGCATTCATTTAAGATTTAAAAAGATAATTTAACCTTAGAAAAATATAAAGGCTGGGGAGGTAGGTCAGTGGTAGACCGCTTGCCCAGCATGTGCAAGGCCCTGGGTTCAATCCCAGCACCACAGAAACCAAACCAAACCAAACCAAACCACCCCCAGGAAGATCAATGTGAGATGTACCAAACCTTCTAACCCAATCTTTCAGTTAATGCAGACTTGTTTTTACAACATCCTGAAAGTTCAACCTTCAGTTCTGAATGATAGGAAGCTTTCGAGTGACCAGACGGTCACTTCCTTTTCGGCGAGTCTATTTTTAGACTGTTTTGTTTGTTTGTTCACATTTTCCTGTGTGACCCACAGCATTTCTCTTGTAAATTTCACTAGTTGGTGCTAGTTTGGGGCCTTTGGAGTAGAACAAAGCAAGTTAAAACACTCCCCCCCCCCATGACAGGTCTTTAAATAGGTATACAAATTATCATGCTTATCTAAGCATCTGCTTTTCTAATTTAAAAATTCAATGAGTAATACCAATTTCTCATGCAGGATGCTTTCAGATGCCTTAATGATTTTATTTTCCTGAGATTCTATGTATTCTATTGAAGTTTTAATCCAAATCCACTGCCAAGAACTTGCAAATTACTCAAAATTCTATTTGACCAGTTCAGTGTTTGGTACTTAGTTTTATTTAAATGTGAAAATGTAGAAGGATAATTTGCCCAAAGATGAAAACATGAGTCATTAGGAACCAGTTATATCAGCCTCACATCATTCTATTCTCTTACTAGAAATATAGATTTGGGAAATATGAAAGGAAATGCATATTTTGAAGCTGTTCCTTTTATTTGAGGAACATGGAATGAAGCACAGTTTGCATTTCATGTTTTTTTTCAATATTCGGTGGATTGCCATCTGGAAGCGGGTTTGTGCTTATTCTGTGTATTCCCCTGATGGGGTCCTCCCCACCCTGTCACCTGCACACTTTGGGCTCCCCAGAGGAAGGCTCAGTGCTGCCCAACCCCTGAGACATATTGTCCAGGGTCAAACCATACTTGAGTTATGAAATGTAGGACAAGGGCTAATATGTGTGATCTACAAGAAAACCAAACATCAGATTCATGTAAGGAACAACTTTCGCCTGTGCTTAAAAGATGGAAAGGGCTTCCAGGAATTCTGTAGGTTAAGAATAAAAATTTTCCCCATGATTTCAAGATGTGAGCATAAAGCTGACCCCAGCAACAAGTCCAGGGAAGGGTGGAAAACACTCTATGAGGGCCTGGGAAATAGTCACCACTGCAGCCATTGGCATCTGAACGGCAGACATGTGCCCCGTGCAGGGAGGGCGAGGGGAGCCGTGCTGAACACTGAGTCTCTGGCCTCAGCCTCAGGAGAGGCTTAGTGACACTTGAGCTGGGCATGGATGTTGCAGTTCTGAGATCAGCCCACTCTCAGCGGGGCGGTGGGAGTTAGAAAGCAGGACATATTCCCTCAGAAGGGAGGCTCCCAAGAGTGAGAGTGGGTATCGAGTCCTGAGGCAGGATAAAGTCCATACAGTGGAGCAGGGGTAAACACACACACACACACACACACCACAACAAAACACCAAGGAAACAACTTTGACCTAGAGGCAAACTACTTATTGGGACTTCTTTGACCTACCAGCTTCCAGGTAAAAAGCACCAGACCCCACAGAATCAAGATGACTCCCATGTCCCCCTTTCTAAATAGATTGAAACTGCAGCAAGACATCATGAGCTGGTACAGGTGAAGCCTGACGACATCGTTTAATTTTGGAATGTGTTTATGTGCCAGTTATTGCTCAGGGTACTAATAACGTAATGTGAACAAGATTGAACTTTTAGTCAGGAGGACAAAGGGATTGAATTTTTCTAGAACTGGATGCATGGGACAGAGTGATAAGTGATAAGCAGTAACTAAGTGGATGGGTCAAGAAATCTAAGACACGTAAAAATGGAAATAGGGAGTCAAACGATGAGGGATACTAAAGGAAAAAGACATTGGATGAGGAAAAGAGACAGGGGCTTCATTAAACAAGCTCTTGGTTTGAGATCATATATAAATGAGTTAAGAATCAGATATTATAAAGGGCTATGAGAAAATGACTTTTAGATTTCCTTACAACCTAGAGAACATTTTGGAAATGTTTTAACCCTGTTTTTCATAGGAGCCATTGAACCATCTTCTGCTATTTGGACAGGTGCCAGGCTATGGGGAGAAGTTTCAACACCAGTTTTGGAGAAGGCTTCATTCTGGTGGGCTTCTCAGATTGGCCTCAATTGGAACTCATCCTTTTTGCCTTCATTTCAGTTTCCTACTGCCTAACTCTCTTTGGCAACACCACCATCATCGCCCTCTCACGACTGGACCCTCGCCTGCACATGCCCATGTACTTCTTCCTCTGCCACCTCTCCTTCCTGGACCTCTGCTATACCACCAGCACTGTGCCCCAGCTTCTCATCAATCTTTCTGGACTCGACAGGACCATCAGCTATGGAGGGTGTGTGGCCCAGCTCTTCATCGTCCTCGCCCTGGGTTCCATTGAGAGTATGCTCCTGGTGGTGATGGCCTTTGACCGCTATGCTGCTGTGTGCCGTCCCCTCCACTACACAACCATTATGCACCCTCATCTCTGCCAGGCCTTGGCTATGGCCTCCTGGGTGGGAGGCTTCATGAACTCTGTGATTCAGACAGGCCTCATGATGGCCATGCCTCTCTGTGGCCTCCATTACCTGAACCACTTCTTCTGTGAGATGCCTGTGTTTCTGAAGTTGGCTTGCGAGGACACAGGAGGAACAGAGGCCAAGATGTTTGTGGCCCGAGCCGTAATCTTGGTTGTTCCTGCGGCACTGATCCTAGTCTCCTATGTGCACATTGCTCAGGCAGTGCTGAAGGTCAAGTCAATGGCTGGGCGCAGAAAGGCTTTTGGGACCTGTGGGTCCCACCTCCTGGTGGTTTCTCTTTTCTACGGCTCAGCCATCTACACATACCTCCAACCCAGGGGCAGTTATTCTGAGAGTGAGGGAAAGTTTGTGGCCCTTTTTTATACTATAATTACCCCCATGCTCAATCCTCTGATTTATACACTAAGGAACAAGGATGTGAAGGGGGCTCTGAAAAAGATACTAGGGAGAGGCAGAGACTCAGGGTAAAAATGAAAGGAAGACCAATACACATTTCTATAATAGCTCTTGGATTATGAAACCCATCCTGATTTTGCAAGGCAGTTGGTTAGTAGAAAATAGCCTTCCGAAGGCCTCAGGGTCTTAGTTCCTTCTTTGTTTGGACGTGGGAGGGGGGGTGTCTCTTGAGATGCTTTCTAGTTCAGTGTCTACGATCAATGTGCAAAAATGAGTAAGTGCTGATTTGCATCCCGATGCTTGGGAAGTAGATGCATTGTTTCCACCTATGGAGAGTGGGGATAGGTTCTAGGCAAGCCTGAGAGTCAGAGAAGAATACATCCAGAATCACAATACCCTTCCAGCATGGTGTCATGTAGATTGCACTGTGATCAAAGGTAATGGACTTGAGTTGACACTTACTCTTTATTCTGATTTATTCAAATAATTTTTATGAGACCATATCTCATTATGGTTTTACTCTTAATCTTTTATTGGTGCATTGTTATTACACATCATAGTGAGGTTCAAAGTCATACAAACAAACATGTGCACAGGTGTTGCTGTGTTTCCCTTTAGGTCCCACCCTGCTCTCTGGCCCTCCCCATACGTAACAGTGAGATTGGTAGTGATACCTTCGTACATGGGCACAGCATAATTTGAATTGTTTTTTTTTCATTAGTTCTTCATTTTCCCCTCCTCACCTCCTTCCACTATTCTACTGATCATTCTCCTTAATTATCTAAAGTCACTTTTATTTCCTACTCTTTTTTTTTTTGTACTGGGGATGGAACCTAGGAACGTTCTACCTCCAAGCTATACCCCTAGCCCTATTTTATTCTTTTTTTTTTTTTGAGACAGGGTCTCACTAAGTTGCAGAGGGGCTTACTAAGTTGCTGAGGCTGCAAATCTGTGATCCTCTTGTCTCAGCCTCCCAAGTACTAGGATTACAAGCATGTATCTGCTCTATTTCCTACTCTTTTAATTAACTGTGACCCTACTCATGCCCCCTCACATCTCTCTCAAGGACTGTTTTGGGGATCATATAAAGTGGTCACTCTCCTACTATACTTGGAGGTAATAAGGAGATAATGATCAGAGGTATTTCATGGAGCATGTAGAGTTTCAGATATGAATGTCACCTGGAAAAAAAAAGCAAAATCATTAGGAAGACATTCAGTAAAGGGAAGCATCAATGTCTCACCAGGTCTCCAAGAGTCTCAGAAATGCTGTTTGCTGTCATAGAAAAGATATTTTCCATAAAAGAAAAGAGAATGGAGAATAAATGGGCATAATAATAATGAGCCAAGAGAAAGTTACATAGGAAAGAAGAAAGAATAAATGAGAGTGAGAAATGAAAGGAGAGAGAAAGGAGATAGATTCCTGTGGAAGGGAGATTTGGGTTCCAAAGTTGCTAGATCAAAGTGTAAATAAAGTGGTTTCTGGAAATTCCCCACTGTCATTTCATTTCATGTACTTAAATGATAGTTCATGTCTAAAAACTTAGATGTCTTCGTTCATAACCTTTTACGGTCTCCATAAATTTCACATTGATTGAATCATCTTTTACTCCAATAACGATCACTACCTTTGTTTACTATTTGAAAAACTTTGTTTTGAAAAAATTGTCAATTCTTGCAATAGCATTGTCAGAGATAGTTCTGTCACCTTCCCTGCTTACTTATGAAACTAAGGTTCAAATGGTTTAAGTAACTTATCCAACTTCACATAGTGCATACAGAACAAAGCTGTGAGCTGAGCTTCTGAAATCCTAACATGCTGCCAGTTCTGTTTTCTGAGAAAGAACTTTTAATGGGAGAAGATAATATTGGGAAAAAAGATGGTTAAAGAGGGAGTTAAATGTGAGCTTAATGTACTTCAGGGTTTTGCTTTGGTTGATTTTGGCCAGGGTTCTAGACTCTTCTGATTTACTTATTCTTTGACCAGGGACTATATTTTTTCACCTCACAAAGCTAATATATAGTTCAAGCAGCATGCTATACTCTACATTGTTATACTTAATTCTTACAAAATGAGGCTTGAGGAAAGAAACAGACCAAATAATTTTCTGTTCATATATTAAGGCGTCACTACCAATCTCACCAACATGTACAGAGAGGGAGGAGTCAGGGAGTGGGGTGGGGTCTAGAGGGAAACACACCAAGTGATTTGTGCATAAATGTATCACTTTGAATCTCACTATGTTGAACAATTACAATGCACGAATAAAATTATATAGAAAAGCAAAATGAAATATAGGTATATGCTATCCTCCTATTAGTTTTACTTATCAAGAGACTGAACATTTGATAATTATTTTGCCTGAATTGTTGTAAGTTACCTAGCCATTAAGTTATTTCAAATCTTATCTACCTAACAACTATCTATGAAGCTCTATTTTTATATTTATTAATTCAGGGCATTAACTAATAATCTATAAGAAATAAATGCTTTCTTTCTTTGTAGCCTTGAATATCAAGGACTAAATACTTCAAGCATGTGCACAACCTAATAGAAAGTTTTATTTGAATAAATGGAACATTTAATAAAATTATTTTGTAGTTAATGTGTTATTCTTTTTTCAGCATGCAGAAAACACAGCCACTCATTTATATTAATTAGCTAATTAATTAATCATAGCCAAGCAATTGTAAGAGGCCACTGGTACAGGGGCATACACAGCCATGACGTTTTGTGAGTTCTGTCTTGCAGGAGGTAAATACCATCTCCCTGGGAATCTATCCCCGGGTCTTGCTGGATCTTCTCACTCAGGGAAATGGCTAATTGGTCATCAGAGATCACGGGTCCCCCCTGCCATGCCAGAGCCAGTGGTGATTTCCAGAGTCCTTCAATTGACAGTCTCACACAGAAAGTCAAAGGCGACTTCTCTGCACGTAATTGAATATTCACATCTTGGCACCGGTCTTCTTTCTCTTTTTTATTAACTCTATCAATTTTTTAGAATACTGTTTTAGTCAACCTGTTCATCACTGTGACCAAAATATCTGCTGAGCACAACTGAGAGGAAAAAAGGTTTATTTTAGGGCTCACGATTTTTAGGTCAGTCATGATCAGGAGGCAGGAGCCTCAGTGGCAGTGCGTCAGGGCACACTGGAGGAGGAAGAAGCCAAGGAAGCCAAGTTCACCTCATGGAGGCAGGAAGCGGGAGGGAGGATGGGCAGAGAAAACACAGTCCCTAAGACTAAGTCCCTCAAGGGACCCTTCCCCTCCAGCCATGTCCTGCCTCTGAACCAGCTGCATTGCCAACACATGAGGTTTTGGGGAGCATTTTAAATCCACCTAACAAATACTTTTAATTATTTATATTTCAGGTTCACAACATGATATTATGGGATTCATAGAGATTTGAAAATGGTTGCCATTGTGAAGCACATGAGCATATCTATTACCTCACAATGACACTCATATCTCATATCTCACTTGTTTGATGACAAGAGCAGATGAAAATCTAATCCCTAACACAATCCATTTTTTAACTAGTCTTTTTCTAGATCTCTAATCCTGTTCATCTTTCATCTTTTCTACTTTGTATCCTTTGACCTACACCTTCCTATTTCCCTCCAACTCCCTGCTGATTGTAACCAGTTTTATTCTCCATCTCTGTATGTTTGACCTTTTCTGTTAAAAAAATTCGCATGTAGGTGAGATAATACCATATTTTTCTTTCTGTTTCTGACTTATATCACTTAACATAATGTCCTTCTGGCCCATGCATACTGTGGCTGATGACAGAATCTCTTTTTTTTTAAAAGCTGAATAATCGAGGATATCTTTATGAGGTGGTAATTTTATCTCCTTTGGTAAATACCCAGAAGGATTTCTGGGTTGGATGGTAGTTCTATTTTAAATTTCTGTAGAACATTAGAGTGGTTTTAATTTGCATTTTCCTGATGATTACAGGTGCTGAGCATATTTCATATGTCTGTTGGTCATTTTTACATCTTCTTTGGAGAAATACCCTGTGCCTATTTTTAAATGGGTTTCTTATTTTTTCCTATTGAATTTTAAGAGTTATTTATAAATTTTGGACATTAACCCCTTATCAGATATGTGGTTTGCAAATATACTGTCCCAATCTCTAGGCTGCCATCAGTTTCTTGGTTGTTTCCTTTGTTCTTCAGGAACCTTGTTGATGTAGTCCCACTTTTTCAATGATTTATATTGCTTTTAGCCTGAGCTTTTGTTATGATATCCAAAATTACATCACCAAGGCCAAGTCCAGGAGCTTTTCCTCTATCTTCTCCTCTATGGGTTTTATAGTTTAGGTCTTATGTTTAGGTTTTTAAAATCTATTTGGTTTGACTTTTGTGTATAGCATATCTATATAGGTATAGATAGCTCCATTTTGGGGAGGAGTTTGAAAAGCATTAAGTCTTTGAATGTTTGGTAGAATTCAGCCAAAGGCTGAATATTGATCCTTTGTATTGCTTTTTATTCTCTTTTTCATTAATTTTACTTCTGGGGTTTATTGTTTCTTTCCTTCTGCTGGTTTTTGGATTCTTTTATTCTTGTTTTTCTAAGTCTTGAGATCCATCATTAGGGATAAATGATGGATCCATCATTTATTTTAAATCTTTCTGGTTTTTAAATATACTTTTATTGGTGCATTGTAATTATACTTTTTCTTGCGGCACTGGGGATTGACCCCAGAGACAATCTACCTCCAAGCTACACCCCCAGCCCTATTTTTTATTCTTTATTTTGAAACAGGGTCTCGCTAAGTTGTGGAGGGCCTCACTAAGTAGCTGAGGCTGGCCACGAACCTGTGATCTTCTGGTCTCAGCCTCCCAAGTACTGGGATTACAAGTGTGTCCCACTATGCCCAGCTGTACTTATACATTATAATGAGATTCAGAGTGATAGAAACATACATGCGCACAGCACTTGGTATATTTCTCTCCAGATCCTGCCAAAATCCCCCCTTCCCCATACATGTTATTGAGATTGGCATTGATAATTTCATTTATATAAATAATATTATTTGAACTGTTTCCTTAATCAACAGTTCAAATAATACTATTTATTATCTCCTTCCCTCTCCTCTCCTAAACCCCCTCCATCACTCCTCTGGAGTATTTCTTTTATCTAAAATCCTTTTTGTTTCCCAATTTCTCTCTAGCTTCCACATATGAGAGAAAACATACAATTATTCACTTTCTGAGACTGGCTAATCTCACTTAGCATAACATTCTGCAGTTATATCCATTTTCCTGCAAATGATCTAATTTTGTTCTTTATAACTGAGTAAAATTCCATTGTTTGTACATACCACAGTGTTGTAATTCATCCATCTGTTGATGGACACCTAGGCTGGTTCTATAATTTGCCGACTGTGGATTGTGCTGCTATAAACGTGGATATGCACGCATTACTATAATATTCTGACTTCAATTCCTTTGGAAAGATATCCAGGAGTGGAATAGCTGGATCGTACGGTGGTTCCACTCCTAGTCTTCTGAGGAACATACACACTGATCTCCATAGCAGCTGCACCAATGTGCAATCCCACCAACAGTGTATAAGAGACACTCATAGCCATAAACATTCCTCTTACAAGTGCCTTTTGCTTTGTTCCTTGTTTCTTGTATGTTGTATTTCCATTCTCATTTGATTCTAAGAATTTTAAAACAGCTCCTCTGACTTCTTCAACAACTGACTCATTAAAAGTGTATTATTCAGTCTTAATGTGTTTATATAGTTTCTGTAGTTTTTCTTGCTTTTATTTCTAATTTTATCCCATTATTATCTGATAAGATGCAAGGAATTACTTCAACCTTTTGTATTTTCTAAGACTCACTTTGGGGCCTAAAGTATGATCTATTTTGGAAAAGTTGCATGAGCAGATGAAAAGAAAGTGTATTTAGCTGGGTGAAATATTCTGTACATGTCTGCTAAATCCATTTGCTATATAGCATATTTTAACTCTAGTTTCTTTGTTGATTTTATGTCTGGATGAACTATTGATTAGTAATAGAGGTGTATTGAAGTCACGCACTATTATTGTATTGCGGCCTATCTGAGCCTTAATGTCAAGTAGTGTTTGCTTTATGAAATTAGGTCCACCAAGATTTTGGGCACAAATACTGACAATTGTTATATCTTCTTGTTGAATTGTCCCCTTTACCAATATGTAATGATCTTTGTCTCTTCTAATTTAGGCTTAAAGTCTGCTTTGTTGGTTATGAAAGTAGCTACTCCTTCTTGTTTCAAATTCCATTTGCATGGAATATTATTTTCCATTCTTTCATTTTCAGCCTGTGGATGTCTTTGCCAATGAGGTATGTTTTTTGCAGGCAAAATATAGTTGAATATTGTTTTTATTTTATTTTATTTTATTTTATTTTATTTTATTTTATTTTTTGCGGTAGTTGTAGAGGGCCTCACTAAGTAGCTGAGGCTGGCTGCGAACACAGATCCTCCGGTCTCAGCCTCCCAAGTACTGGGCTTAGCAAGCATGTGCCACCACGCCTGGCTTGTTTATTTATTTATTTATTTATTTATTTATTTATTTAGGTACCGGGGATTGAACCCAGGGGCATTCTACCTCTGAGCTACACCCCCAGCCCTATTTTTTATTTTGAAACAGGGTCTCACTAAGGTGAGTAGGGTTGCAAACCTGCAATCCTCCTATCTCAGCCTCCCAAGTACTGGGATCACAAATGTGCGCCACCATGCCTGTTGAGTATTGCTTTTTAATCCTGTCAGTCTATATCTTTTATTTGGAGAGTTGAAACTATTTATTTATTATTTATTATTTTTATTGTACTGGAGATTGAACCCAGGGACAGTCTACCTCTGAGCTACACCCCAGCCCTATTTTCTTTTATTTTTTATTTTGAAACAGGGTCTCACTGAGTTGCGGAGGGCCTCAACAAAGTTGCTGAGGCTGACTGCGAACCCGTGATCCTTCTGTCTCAGTCTCATTTTCTTATGTACTCTTCTAAGGAAATTTATTCTTTCCTGCGCTTTCTTGGTTGTTTTTATCTTCTGGTATGTAGAATTGCTTTAAAGTATCTTATGCAATGCTGGTTTAGTGGTCATAATTCCTTTAGTTTGTGCTTATCTTGAAAATTTTAAATTTCTCTTTCAATTATTTTTAATCCATTATAATATTTTATTTTTTATTTCTTCAATTCATTTCTAATATATTCCTATTGGTGCTTTGTAATTATACACCATAATGAGTTTCAGAATGAGAGAAACATACATGCACATAACACTTAGTGTGTTTCCTCCGGATCTGCATCCCCCTGCTACCCCCCATACATGTTAGTGAGATTGATAGTAATACCTTCATATATGGCATAGCATTATTTGAACTGCCATTTCTCTTTTTTCCCCTCCCTCCCTTCCCTATCCCCCCACTATTCTATTGATCTCTCTCCTCATTTATCTCAAGTCCCTTTTGCTTTTTATTTTCTCTCTAGCTTCCATATACGAGAGAAAACAGAGCTCTTGACTTTCTGAGACCGGCTGATCTCACTTAGCATAATATTCTCTAGTTCCATCAATTTTTCTGAAAATGACATAATTTTGTTCTTCAGGCACTTCTCAAAAGAAGAAATACAATTGGCCAATAAATATATGAAAAAAATGTTCAACATCATTAGTAATCAGAGAATGCAAATTAAAACTACACTGAGATTCCATCTCAGTCCAATTAGAATGATAATCATCAATGGGGTGTGCTCAGAACAGGGGTCCCAAAGAATGGCTTCTCTGTTTACAACACACCCAACAGGAATCTGGGGCCATTGTGACAAGGGGCATAACCATCATGGTCTCCCTATGAGAAAATGCCCTACCTGTGTCCCCTCTGGGGTGATCATTAGGGTAGACAAAGGGGGTGGGGGAGGTAGGAGGTAGGAGATGGGGTATATTAGAGAGTGAAATTGATCAAATTGTGTTTTTATGTATGTGTGAATGTGACACAATGAAACTCACCATTCTGTATAATTGAGATGCACCAATAAGAAGAAAAATAAAAGAAAATTGGGAACAACAACAACAAAAAGAATGGCAATCATCAAGAATACAAACAACAATAAATTCTGGCAAGCACATGGGGAAATAGGAATGCTTATACACTGTTGGCAGGATTTCAAATTAGCACAACCACTATGGAAATTAATATGAAGGTTCCTGAAAAGACTAAGAATGGGACCACCTTATGACCCAGCTGTGCCACTCCTCAGTATCTTTCCAAAAAAATTAAAGTCAAAGTGCTATAGTGATATATGCATATCCACATATATATCAGCACAATTCACAATAGACAAGTTATGAAATCAACTTAGGCGTCCATCAACAGAAGGATAGATTAAGAAAATGTGGCATATTTACACAATGGAATTTTACTCATTCATAAATTCAGAAAAATTTGATGACCTGTCTGATGATAATGTTTTTGGTGATGAGCCAACTATCAAAAAAGGAAAAGAAGAGAATGATCAGTTGAGACTTCCCAGGTACAAATTTGCTCATTTCAGGATGAGTAGACTGAGAGAGGGTTGATGATTTTTCTATGAGCACAGTTCCTAAAAGCAGTCTTCACAGAGTAGTTATATTGGGAATACCCATCTATTGACAAAGAAAAGCCAGAAAATATGGCATACATCCTTCTCACAGAGTTTAGTTGCTCACATTCTCACTTATTGAGCTTACCTGAAGAGTAAAGGACTAACTGTATGCCTAATTTGAAAATGAAGGAGATGAGTGCATTATTTCCAGAAGACTGATACCAATTTGTTTTAGAGTAGTTGGGATGTTTTTATTCAGAAGATAAGACCACAAATATACTGAAAGAAGTTGCAAAGGACAAAGTTTTAAAAGACTGTTACATTCATATAGTAATGACTTGTTATTTTAGTTTATTTGGAATAGACAATATGACTCCTAGTCCTGGCCATATATCAAGAGTTTACAGTGGTTTACCTGGGTCTACTGCCTTGGGTTGGCTCACAGAAAAAGCAAAACAAAACAAAACAAAAACAAAACCAAAAACAGAACAGTTCTAACTATCACTGAACATGCTCAAATATTATCTGAAATTAATGATTGCTAAAGCAAGTTTAGGTCCAATAGAAGACTTTTTTGTCCCAAGTTTATTGAAAATATTATAACAGCAGAAAGATTCAAATGGCTCCATGTGGCATTTGGGAATTCATCCCAACTCTAGGTCTGTAGTTTGGAGACTACCAAAGTCCCAAACCATCTGCATTTCCTTAGTGTCAGGATCAACTTCAGTGATCTCTTGATCCAGGGCTGAGACTCCCCTAACATAAATATCTCCTCTCTTTCCTCCTCCTTCAGTTTGATGGAGATAACTCTCACAGGGCATCTCTGAATCCACGTTTTTGTTTTGGGGGTGTAGCACTCTACGGTATTCAAAGTTTACAGTCCGTCTCTCCCTCCAACCACGTACAGTTTGTCATCTAACACTGCAACACCAAACTGTAGCCTCCTCCCATTCATATTTGCCACAGGAGTCCACATATTTGTATGGAGATCATACTTTTCGATGCTTGTTGCTCCTTTTGTTGAATCCATTCCTCCCACTGCAAATAATGTACCAACAGTTGACTTCCTAGGTTTGGTCCGAGGACTTTGTAACATGGTTCGTCTCTCTCATAATAAATGATACTTCATTGCTTCCATAATGAGTTTCTGACATTCTATGTCATCCCAAACAAGTGCATTATTTTCCATGAATGCCAGGAACTGTGGTGCAAGAAGAGGTAGTCTAATATAAGCCAAAAGTTTACTGAGGTCTATCCATCTCTGTTCCAGATCATGACCGACCCAAGTAAGAAGTGCATTCAATATTGTCTCCTCATTTGGAATGTTCATATCACTGGCTAAGAGCTCTGCAATTTCACTGGCTGGCAATAATACAAATTCCTGGTTTCTGATTATTTCCATGAAATGTTCCATAGTATAATTGTGAGCCACTTTATGCAAATCTCTACAACCCTGGGCATCAGCTAAAGAACAGATTCCAAGACAGTTGGATGGATGAAGCTGTTTCATTAAAAACTTACTGCATGCTTTCACAACCTGTGAAAGCAGAAGGCAAGCTGTAGATAACAGGCACTCAATATTATCTTCTTTTAATTCAAGGCGGCCTGCATATGCATACTGAATCAAGGACCATAATGAGTTTGGTTCTACACCTTCCATTTTTATTTCTTCTCATCTTGCCTCTCTGACATCATTAGTAAACATGGCAGCAAAATGATCTGAGGCAGAGGAGAGCACCAATCTGTGAGCTGGAATTCTGCGATCACCAGCATCAAAAATTACATCGCATAACTGTTTATGTCTCAGATAGTTTTCCATTTTTTAAAAATGTTTGCTCATCACGATTAAGGGCCTAAAAAAAATTCATCTGATGAACATGGCTCTATAGTATGGCAGGATGATAATGTCTGACTACTATTGGAAGTCCGCGTTGGGCTCAGGCGGCAGCCGGGGTTCATGGTAGGGCGGGGACCATGATGCTCAGCCCCTAGCACCCTCAGCCCCTTCCCACAGCTTCACTCCCAGCAGCCTCACCCCCGGGAGCGGGAGCGGGCCACTGTAAATACTTCTTGATAATTCCAGGCCATCTTCTTCACAGTTTTGTGTTGGTAGGTCCCTGGTAAAAGAGCTAAAGGTCACTGGCTGCCTTGAAGAATATGAAAGTAACTGGTACATTTGCTTGGTGTCTCATACAAAGTGGAAGGGAGCAATTTTGCAAAAAGGAAAAAGCCATTCTTGTTTTCTGTAGGGTAGGAACCTAATATGGGACTCACAGTGGGATAGTACTTATCTTTTAACAATTACTTGTCCATGTTGGGAAGTTAAATGCTAAAGCTATTAGAGGTCTGTGGGTCAATCTTTGATGGGATTGCTTCATGGCACGAGCAATGATATATCTACATTTTTATTTTTGGTGGAGCTGGGGTTGGAAATGCAAAAGATGGTAAATTTAATTATTAATTATTATTATTATTATTATTATTATTATTATTGCGGTACTGAGGATTGAACTCAGGGGCATTCTACCTCTGAACTACACCCCCAGCCCTACTTTTTATTCTTTATTTTATATTTATTTATTTATTTATTTATTATTTATTGTTGCACTGAGGATTGAACCCAGGGACATTCTACCTCTGAGCTACACCCCCAGCCCTATTTTTTATTTTTATTTTGAAACAGGGTCTCACTAAGTTGATGAGAGTCTCACTACTTGCTGAGGCTGTCCTCTAACCTGCGATCCTCCTGTCTCACCCTCCTAAGTACTGGGGTTACAACGTGTGTGCCACCACGCCCGGCTTATTCTTTATTTTGAAACAGGGTCTCACTACATTGTGGAGGTCCTCACTAAATAGCTGAGGCTGGTTGCAAACCTGCTATCCTCCTGTCTCAGCCTCCCAAGTACTGGGATTACAAGCATGCACCACCACAACCGGCTACCACAACCGGCTATGTAAATTTTATTTTTAAACTACAATTACCTGGCACAGTGGTGCATGCTTAGAACCTGTGTACTTGAGTGGCTGAGACAGGAGGATTGCAGGTTTGAGGCCAATTTCAGCAACTTAGTGAGACCATTGCAACTTAGTGAGACCCTGTTTCAAAAAATAAAAAATGAAAAAGGGCTGGGGTAGCTTGGATATAGAATGTCCCTGGGTTCAATCCCCAACACCAAAATAGACAAACAAACAAATAAACAAAGTACAATTAAAAACTTAAAATTCATAGCATCATACACTAAAAAATTATACACAAATTATACACTGCATAAATTTTTTTAAAGATCTCAGTGATGTGAAATTCTGATTGTGATCTCAGTATTTGAAATGCTACTAGTAGCACATGGAATTAGAATTTCCTTGTGATTTCAAAGGTAAAAATAAGGGTACAACTGACACTCTTTGGAGACTTAATTTGGCTGGGTATAAAGGGACAACTTTCAAAGGAAGAGAGTCAAAATTATAAGTGATTGGGATGGAAATGTGGTTCAATGGTGGAGCTTCTGCCTAGTATGCTCTAAGCCCTTTGCTCTACCCCGGCACTGAAAAAGAAAAAGAAAGAAAGAAAAAAGAAAAAGAAAAAGAAATTTAAGAGACTATGAGATATTGAGTTCCCATCCCTGAGACTTTTTTTTATTGGTGCATTGTAATTATACATCACAGCGACAGAAACATACATGCACACAGGATTTGTTGTGTGTTTCCCTCCAGGGCCCATCCCACTCCTTCCCCCTCCCCATAGATAGTGTTAACATTGGTATAGATAACTTCATAGATTAATGAAGATAATATGTCATCAGATATCCCCTTTCACCTCCCCACCAGCCTCCCCAAATCTCTTTCCACTATTCTACTAGTATTTCCCCTCATTTATCTGAAGTCCTCTCTGTTTCCTGGTTTCTCTCCAGCTTCCACATTTGAGTGAAAACATATGACCCTTCACTTTCTGTGACTGGTTAATCTCACTTAGCATAATATTCTTAAGTTCCACTTATTTTCCTACAAATGACATAATGTTGTTCTCTTTTATGTATGAGTAAAATTTCATTATGTATATATACACCATAATTTCATAATCCATTCATTTGTTGATGGACATCTAGGCTTGTTCTATAGTTTGGCTGTTGTGAATTGTGCTGCTAAAAATAGATATGCATATATCCCTATAGTAATCTGAACTCAATTTCTTTGGGAAGATCACCAGGAATGATAAACCTGGGTCATATAGTAGCTTCATTCCCAGTCTTTTAAGGAACCTCCATACTGATCTCCATAGTGGCTGTACTAACTTGCAATCTACCAACAGTGTACAAGGCTTTCTATTTCCCCACATCCTCTCCAACATTTATTATTGTTTGGATTCTTGATGATTGCCATTCTAACTGGAGTTAGATGAAATATCAGTGTAATTTTTTTCCCTATGGCACTGGGGATTGGACCCAGGGGCATTCTACCTCCAAGATACACCCCCCCCAGTCTTTTTTATTTTTTGTTTTGAAACAGGGTCTTGCTAGGTTGTTGAGCATCTTACTAAGTTGCTGAGACTGGTCTTGAGCCTGCCATCCTCCTGTCTCAGCATCCAAATACTGGGATTACAGGCATGTGCTACCATGCCTGGCTATCGGTGTCATTTTGGTTTGCATTTCCCTGATTGCTAATGATGTTGAATGTCTCCTCATATACTTATTGGCCATTTGTATTTCTTCTTTTGAGAAGTGTCTATTCAGATCCATTGTCCATTTTTTGATTGGGTCTTTTTTAATTTTTTTTTCTATATTTTCTAGATATTAATCCTCTATCAGAGGAGTAGCTGGCAAAGATTTCCTCCCATTCTGCAGGCTCTCTCTCTCTTTAGGTTATTTATGGTTTTCTTTCCTGCACAGAAGCTTTGTAATCTTATGCCCATCCATTTATTGATTTTTGTTTTTATTTCCTGAGCATTGGGGGTCTTATCGAGGAAGTCTCTTCCAGTGCCTATATGTTAGAGATTTTGTCCTATGACCACTTCTAGTATTTGCAAAGTCTCTGGTCTAATTTCTAGCTCTTTTATCCATCTTGAGTTGACTGTTGTGTAGGGTGAAGTGTTGGGGTTTAATTCCATTCTTATACATATGGCTAACCAGTTTTCCCAGCACCATTTGTGGAAAGGGCTGTCTTTTCCCCAGCATATGTTTTTGGCCCCTTTGTCAAAGATCAAGTGGCTATAGGTGTGAGGGTTTGTTTCTATATTTTCTATTCTATTCCACTGATCTATATGTCTGTTTTTGTGCCAATACCATGCTGTTTTTATTACTATAGCTTTGTAGTATAGTTTGAAGTCAGGTATTATGATGCCTCCAGTGTGGTTTTTGTTGCGAAGAATTGCTTTGTCTATTCTGAGTCTTTTTCTTTTCCATATGACTGCTTTTTGTTTTATTTTGTTTTTGTCTTAGTTCTGTGAAGAATGATGCTGATATTTTAATAGGGACTGCATTGAATCTGTATATCACTTTAGGTAGTGTGGCCATTTTGGTGATGTTTATTCTGCCAATCCAAGAACATGGAAGGCCAAAGTCTTCTTCAATTTCTTTCTTTAGTTTTCTGTAAATTTTCATTATAAAGGTCTTTTACTTCTTTGATTAGATTTATACCTAAGTATTTTATTCTTTTTGAAGCTATCATGAATGGAATTGCTTTCTGCATTTCTTTTTCAGTGGATTGATTGATGATGTATAGAAAAGCTATTGATTTTTGTTAGTTAATTTTGTATCCAGCTACTCTGCTGAATTTGCTTATTATCCCTAGAAGTTTTCTAGTTGAGTTTATTGTTTTTTTCTAAGTATAAGACCATGTCATCAGCGAATAGAGATAATTTCTCTTCTTCTTTCCCTATTTGTATCCCTTTAATTTCCTTCTCTTGCCTTATTGTGAATATAAATAATTTCACTTCTTTCCCCCCTATTTGTATCCCTTTAATTTTTTTCTCTTGCCTTATTGCTCTGATTTCATTTTCTTGGAAATTATAAAAATCAATATAGGCACAGTAAGTCATAGACAAAAGTTTCACAGTAGTATTATTCACAATAAATAAAGGATGGAAACAAGTGCTCATCTGCAGTTGGGTGGATAAAGAAACACTGTATATCCATATAATTGAATATTATTCAGTCTTAAAAAGAATGGTATGCTGATACATGCTACTGTATAAATGAAACTTGAAAGCATATTGTAAGAATATGCTGATGTGAAATGTCCAGGAAAAGCAAATCAATGGAGAAAGAAAATACATTAGTGCTTACCTGAGGTTGAAGATGAGAATGAAGAGCAACTGATGGATGCACAACTCTATGAATATACTAAAAGCCATTGAATTGTATACTTTAAGTGTGTGAGTTTTATGATGAAAATTATATCTCAATAAGGATGTTAAAGACAACATATATCAACTACATAGCAAGCAAAACTCTATTGTATGAGGAAAAAATCCATCATTTACCCTATCCCTTCCCATAGTCAACACCCCACAGTCAATAGACAGCATATCATGATTAGTATGGAGTGAACCTTTTCTTTTACACCTATGCAGATATGTATATCTGCCTACCTCCCACTTTAAAGAAATAATATAATACTGGGTATGTCACAAGGAACCTGATTTGCCCATTAACACCTGGATGAAGAGTCTGGCATTGGAACTGGATGGCTATGTAATCATGGAAAATATACTTAGACACTCTGCCCTAGTGCTGTCTTCTGAAGAGTGGAGTGATAATGGTGCTATAGCTTATATCTGGAATGTGCCAAAAAGACCTATATGTTAAAGACTTGGTACCTGTCTTGGCACTATTGGGAGGTGGTGGAATCTTTAGGGTCTGGGGCCTGGTAGAAGGTCTTAGGTCATTTGGGGTGTGCCCTTGAAGAGGATTGTAGGACCATGGTCTCTTCCTCTCTCTTTCATCCTGGCCACCAAGTGAATGGCTTTGCCTTGCCACACGCAATGGGTCCATCCAATTATGAATTGGAAACTCCAGAAATGTGAGCCAAAGTAAACCTTCCCTCTTGTTATAGTTAGATATAGAATGCCGCCTGAAAAGCTCATAAATTGGTGTTCAGAGTTGATGTAATTGAGTCATAAGGGCTGTAACCTCATCAGTAGGTAAATTCATTGTAGTGGATTTATCTGGGTGGTAATGTGGGCAGGCAGGGTGTGGCTGGAGAAGGTAGGTCCATGGGGGTGTGGCCTTGGGGATTATGTATGGTCCCTGATCCTCTTGCTTGCTCTCTCTCTGTTTCCAGCTTCCATGATGTGAGGGGAAGAGCCCAGGTGCTCTCCTCTCTGCTTCCTGCCGCCATGCCTTGAGATCCAGACACTGGCCTCACATGAACTGAACCCCAAGATCTCCAGAGAAACCGTGAGCAAATAAGTCTTCCTTTCTCTAAGTTGTATGGTCAGTCACTTTTGGATTATAACTGTGAAAATGCTAATACAGACATTGGTACCAGAGGAGTGGAGTCTGACCATGTGGACTGTGAGTCTTTGGAACTGTTTCATGAGAAGTTGGAAGGGCCAGAATGTGGCTAGAAAGGTGAATGGTAGAAACTATGTTCAGGAGATTTCAAGGGCAAAGAGGACTCCATAGGCAAATGGAGTAGAGGCCACACGTGTTATATTCTGGCAAAGAAATTATTGGCATTTTGCCTGTGTCCTGAAATTTTGTGTGAGACTGAATTTAACATGATGGGCTGATTAAACTGGCAGAGGAAATCTCAAAATAGCAAAATATCCAAACTGCATTATGGATACTGATGTCTGCATTCAGCCAGTTGTACACTGAATTTTGGGAGAAGAAAGCAAAGCAGAGATACTTTATGGACTTGCAGTTTGGCCAGAAAGGCCTGTGTAAAGCTGGGGCCCAGAGAGATGGTGTCGTGAATGAAAGTAAGATGACTAAAGGGAGGTCCAATGCCTTGATTAGAAACAAAGAAAGAAATACAGTCAGGGCAGTTGAAGATTTGCATGAAAAAAGAAAGGAATGTGGTCAGGAAAGTTCACATCCAAGTGCTGAACCATGGAAACAAGGGTGGCCCAGATGGAGATGAGGCCAGCAGCAGTCCAGATGGATGCGGGCCCATCTGTGGTTGGAATGGAGATGGGCCCTACGGTTGTGAAAAGGGTTTGAAAAGGGTCCAGCAGCAATGATTGACGAGAGTGTGACTGTCTTTCCTGCTTGTGGTCGATCTTGATGCTCATGTAATTCTGCTGGTTTTGCTGGAAGAAAAAAAGGAGTCATGGAGTCTTCCCCCAGATTTCAAACGAAGGCCTGGGAAGCCAGGCAATGTGTGGCAGGGTCGGAATCCCTGCAAGCAGGCCCAAATGGAGCAATTTGTGAAGCTGTGAGGGTGAAGTCAAGGTTGCAAGAAAACCCTCCGAGATTTAGAAATGCCAGAAACGTGGAATGGCCACGAGGAAAGGCTGCTAGCTGTGAGCCATGAAGCCAGGCTGGAAGAGCGAGTACACTGACCATTGCATCAACCAGACCACAGGTAGAGCTGCCAAGGCCCTTGGAGGCCTCATCTCACTGCCGTGTGCACCAGATGCCAGAAGTGGCAAATGCTTGTCCTGCTGAATTTTGATACTGTTTCAGTCCCATTCCCTCTTTCTATGGCCCTATTCCTTCCTTTTGGAATGCAAATGTTTACTCTGCGCCATCCTACATTGGATGTTTGTAGCTTGCTTTTTGTTTTTACAGGGGCTCACAGCCAAAGGTTTACTTTGAGTCTCAGAGGAGACTTTGGACTTTGAACTTCTGAGTGATACTGGCACTGTTAAGACTTTGGGAACTCTTGAAGATGGACTAAATTCATTTTGCATTCTGAAATGGGCATGAGATTTTCAGGGGCCAGGGGTGGGATGTTTTAGTTAGATATAGAATGTCCCCTGAAGAGTTCATAAATTGGTGTTCAAAGTTGATGTAATTGAGTCATGAAGGTTGTAATCTCATCAGTAGATAAATCCATTAATAATTATGATGGATTTATGGGTGTTAACCTAGGCAGGTAGGGTGTGGCTAGAGAAGGTGGGTCCCTGAGGTGTGGTCCTGGGAATTATTATATATGGCCCCTGATCCCCTTGCTTGGTCTCTCTGCTTCTGGCCTCTGTGATGTGAGGGGCAGAACCCATGTGCTCTCCCTCTCTCTGCTTCCCTCTACTATGCCCTGAGATCCAGATGCTGGCCTCGTATGGAATGAACCCTGAGATCTCCAAGGAAATTGTGAGCAAATAAATCTTCCTTTCTCTAAATTGTATAGCCAGTTGCTTTTGGATTATAGCAGTGAGAACACTAAGACATCTCTTTATAAGTTAATGATCTCAGGTATTTTGTTACAGCAATGGAAAGCTGACTAACACAAATAGTAACTACAACAGGGTGTCATTGCAAAGATTAATGGGGTTAATATGTGCAGAGTTCTTAGAATAGTGCCTCACAAACAGTAAACACTACATATTTTTTGCTATTCTAATTCTTTCATGGATCAGTTCATCAGAGAAGACTTTTCCCATCCTTTTGGGAAGTAAAACTCTCTTAAATAATTGTACATAGAATTTTGCATTAATTTTATGTAAAGTTGGACCCAGTAAGGTAATAGTGTTTTAAGCAGGCTTCAACTGACATGTGGGATTTGATCTGACTGAAGGGATGCTGGGATCAAAGTAGGAGAAGTAAGAGGAATTCAAGGCTGTAGAGTCTGCACGTGAGCCAAGCCAGAAGGTGTTTTCTGAGGACACTGAATAGAGGAGTTTGGTTGGGCAGAGTTTGGGGAATAGAGAGAACCGAGAACTGCGAGGCAGATCTTGGAGAGCATGTCAGTTGATCATAATTGCCACATTGGGGCCCCCAGGTCTCTAAGGCCTCACTTGATAAACATTCCTCTCACTTTATTAAGGAGGCCTTGGCAATGCATGGAGGGCAGAACTGGTGTGCTCAGCCTCAGGGCCAGGATATACTTTGATTTGCCAGCTCCTTCCTGGTATGAGTGGGTTAGACTGAGCGAGAGGAGGTGCAGTGGGGAGGATGCCCCCTCCTCCTGGACTATGGATCTCAGCATTCTCCCCTGCTGAGGAAAGGGACCACATGTTATCACAGTCTCTCCTGGATTAAAGCTGTAATCCACATCTTCCACTCCTTCATAGTCAGGACTGAAGCGGTGTCTTTCTCAGACATTGCTAGATGCCATCTGTCTCAAGTGGGTTTCACATCACCGTTGATGCTAGAGAGTTGAATGAGGTAAATGCCATAGCTTCCTTTCTTTTCTGGAGCTCTGAGTGAGTACTGGGTAGGTTATTCTTCCTTTACAATTAACAAGAAATATTCCATTAAGCAATTAGCATTAGGTTCTAATTGTGTTGGATCCCTGGTTTGAAGAAATGTTACATTCATGAAAGAAGATATTTTATCACTGATTAAGTCTGTCTCTACCACCTGTCCACCCACCCAAGTGTACACAACATGTCAAAATATACTCACCTACCTCTCTTATTCTCCAATTGTATAAATTTAGGGAAATCCTTAAACATTTATAGAATATTTAGTTTCCATAAGTTAAGTGTGAAGATTGGCTTACTATAATTTTGAAGTCCATGCAAAAACTGAAATCCCATAATTCTAAGGCTAAAATATGCTAAGGAAATTACATACATTAGAGTCAGGAGACAAAGAATAGAGGCAGAGCTGTTGAAGATAAATCAAAGAAGACCTCTTGGAGGGATTGACAACAGGACAGTAGGAGACAATGTTTCATATGAGGAGTCAGAGTTAAAACAAGCATTTGTTAATTCAGCTCTTAGATCTCTAATTCTAGTTGACTAGTCTTTAATTCTAGTTTTCTGGTCTTATAGTACAAAATGTAGTTGGGCTACTACCAAGTATGTGATAGAAGAGCTTTGAAGATCACACTGAAAAGATGTGAAATGGAATGGGATATCGTGTGATTTCTAATGTGAGAGGGATGTGTTGGGGTGGAGAATGAATGAGTCTGCGAAGGGGATTATGATAGAGAACGGGCAGAAGGATGCTCTAGTGCCTTGTGAGGTTTGATAGAGTTTAGTGCTCCAAAAACTAACAAGAGAATTACACGTTCAGGCATTACAGGAAAAAGTAAAATTAGATTCAGATTTAAGGATGAATACTCTACCAATGAAGGTGATTAGGAAAGACTTTGTAGAATCTCCTTTGCTCAAACACAAGATTAAATTCTCTGGCTTGAATGAGGCTCTATATAATCAAACAATATTATTTAATTACTGGACTGGCATGAATGATGTAGTACTAGATACATGCTGTTGGAAATAATTATAAATTGTTGAAAATATTATAATCTCACAAATTTTATTATTTGTTGAGATCATGCATAGACATGGAAATGTGAACATGTATAGACAGAAACACAGAAAGACATGAACATAGACCATCTTTCTAATGCAGAGAGTCAACAGTATCAAGTATACATATGTCAAAGTGCTTTGAGTGGGTCAAGAGGATTAGGAGTAGGGGTTAAGTTTTAAAATGAAATTTTAAGAGTGGAAAAATATGGAATACCAGGGTTGGGTGTAGCCCAATCTTCAAGGTAATGCTGAAACATTTTTACAACATCCTGAAAGTTCGACTTTCAGCCTCTGAATGAACAGGAAGCTTTCAAGTGACCAGAATATCACTTCCTTTCCAAACAGTTTATTTTTAGACTTCTTCCCTGTTTTCCAAGTTTTCTTTATAATTTTCTTCTTAAATAGTTGACTAGCTGGTCCTAGTTTTGACTTTTGGGGAAGAACAGAGCAAGCTCACCACCTTTTCCGTAGACAGATCTTTAAACATAAATGCATGCTATCAAGCTTATCTTTTTAAAAAATACTTTTATTGGTGCATTGTAGTTATGCTTCATAGTGTGATTAAAAGTGATATAAACATACATGTACACAGTGCTTGGTATGCTTCCGTCTAGATCCTCCCTCCCTATACATTTAGTGAGATTGGTAGTAATACCTTCATATATAAACAGGATTATCTGAAATGTTTCCTTCATCAAGCCTCCTTCTACTCCTCCCCACCTCCGTAACCCAACCCCTTTCCACTATTCTACTGAAATCTCTCCTCATTCATCTGAAGTCCCTTTTGTTTCCTTTTTTCTCTGTAGCTTTCACATATGAGAAAAAACATATGACCCTTGACTTTCTGAAACTGACTAATCTCAGCATGATATTCTCCGGTTCTGTCCATTTTCCTGCAAATGACATACTTCATTGTTCTTTGTAGCTGAGTAAAATTCCATCGTGTATGTATGCCACACCTTCTTTATCCATTCATTTGTTGACAGGCACTGAGGTTGCCTCCATAATTTGGCTATTGTGAATTGTGCTGCCATAAACATGGATATGCATTATATATGTATAAAGTATTATGACTTTAATTCTTTTGGAAAGAAACTGAGGACTGGTATAGCTGGGTCATATGGTGGTTCCATTCCTAGTCTTCTGAGGAACCTCTGTGCTGATCTTCATGTGGTTTTACTACTTTACAATTCCACCAACAGTGTATAAGAGTTCCTCTTTCTCCACTTCCTGGTCAGCATTTATTATTGTTTGTATTCTTGATGATTGCAAATTAAAATTTTGTGCAGCAAAGGAAATAATTAAGAGTCTGAAGAGAAAGCCTATAGAATGGGAGAGAAATCTTTGCTAACTACTTCTCTGAGAGAGAACTAATATCTAGAATATAAAAAGAACTTAACAAACTTAACACTAATAAAACAAATAGCCCAATAAAATTGGGCAATTGAACTGAGTAGACACTTCTCAAAAGCAGAAATACAAATGGTCAATAAATATATGAAAAAATGTTAAATTCCATTACCAATCAGAAAAATGCAAATCAAAGCTTATCTTTAAGGGTTTTCTTTAATTATCTTAAAACATAATTTAAAACACCTCTTTACCACACAGGATTCTTTTGTTTTATTGTCCTTTGAGTCTATATATTTTTCAAGGTTTGAATCCAAGTCTACTGCCAAGAGTTTACAAATTACTCAGAATTCTACCTGACCAGTGCTTACTGTGTCATTTTGTACTTTCATTTAAATGTGAAGTTGGAGAGGGATAATTTCCCTAGAGATGGCTAGAGTGCAGATATGAGTCATTAGGAACCAGGAACCACTTATATCAGCTTAACTTCCTTTTTTTTGCTAGTATGATAGATTTGCAAAATGTGAAAGGAAGTGGTCATTTTGAAGCTGTCACTCTTACGTGGGGAATGTGGAATACAGAAAAGTTGGCATCAACCTTGTTTTCCTCAATATTTGGAGGGTGACCATTTGGAAGGAGGTGTGCATTTATTCTGTGTGCTCTAGAATGAGGCCCTTCGCATGCTCTCACCTGCATGCCCGAAGACTCTCCACACAAAGGCTCAGTGCTGCCCGATTCCTGAGTCAGTAGACCACGGTCACATTCTACATAGAACTAATGCGTGAGGTCGATCAGAAGCCCAATATTGGGGTTCACATGAAGAATAATTTGCACTTTTTCTTGAAAGATGGAATGGGCTCCCTGGGGATTTGTGAGGCAGAAGAGATTTTTTTATTTTTGTGATTACTAGATATGAGCATGAGGCAGATCCCACGAGTCCAGGTAAGAGTGGAGAAAAGTTCTATGAGGCATTGGTTATGTGTCATAATTGCAGCAACTGGTTCTTAGTGGGACCCATGGACAATGCAGGCAGAGCAAGGTGAGCTGTGCTGAGCACAGGGAGTCACTGGCATTAGTCTTAGGAAAGGTTTAATATGACACTTAATGTGGATTTGGAGGTTATGGTTTTGGATATTATTCTTTTCTGCAGAATTTATCAACCAGATTTTAGTAATGTAGACTATAGAAAATTACATTCTTCCAGAATTTGGTGGGTGGAACTGAGATAACAAGTTTAATGATATTAGCAAGAAAATAGTTGAAACTATGAATAAAGCAATAAAAGACACATAAAGCAGAAGTAGGGAACTGATAGAAATAAAGGGACAGAAGACTATAGATGAGGGATTGAAGCAGAGGCATCTCAAACTTGGTTTGAGGTACTGTGCAAGAGAGTCATGGATTGGATGATACAGGGGGCTATGAAGAAATGAGCTTTAAGCCAGGCCTAGTGGTGCACACCTGTAATCCCAGGACTTGGGAGCTTGGGAGGCTGAGGCAGGAGGATCACAGGCTTGAGGCCAGCCTTGGCAACTTAGATTCTGTTTCAAAATAACGAATAAAATAAGACTGAGGTTGTAGCTCAATGGTAGAATTCTCTTTGATTCAATCTAGTAACACACACACACACACACACACACACACACACACACACGACCGTTAGGTTTTCCTGCAAACTTGAGAGGCCAAAGTCCTATATTACTATTTTTTTTCTAGTCTGTGTTTGCGTTTGTTAAAATTCAGCCATCAATGAGCACTGTTGACTTGGGTTGAGTTTTTGTCAGTACGTCCCCAGGTAATCATTGTCTTCTAGTTTTCTAATAAATAGCTGTCAAGTTTGCAAGATTTGTCCCTCCACTCTATATGTGTCCAACTGTGGTTTTGGAGCTAAGTTCAATATCATAAGTTCAATGCAGCTGTAGCATCTCATCTGCTATGGTTGCCATTTATTAGCTTTAAGGCTCCTTGATGCATCATATTGAAATCCTTTTGGATTACTATTCAATTATTTCTCATTTTATTTATATTTATAAGCTTTTATTTGGTTGCAAATATATTAAGCATATTTATATGTCACCAATGATATCATTTATAAAACCATAGGACAGGAATTATTTAAAAAATCTCACTAACTGCTGTAGGGAGGGAGGAGGAAAGCAGGTGGCATGTGGCAGGAAATTCACAATGAGTTGTGTGCATATTTTTGTCACATTGAACCTCACTCTGATGTAAAATTGCAATGCATTAATAAAATAAATTTAAAAAACTTGTGCCGATAAACGAGGAACAGTGCAGATGTGTAATTTTCATCGTGTTGCACAAGAACAAATATTTCTAGGACACTTATATGCAGAAGGCATGGGGAGCGCATCATTAATTTGTTCAATAATATTTGTTAAGAGCCTTTTATTTCCCAGGCACTACACTGGGAGATGGGGTTACAAACGACGAGCAAAAGCAGAACATGATGCCTGGTAAAGATTGGTAGTGTAGACAGACACTGAAGGACAAGAGCTTCATGTTCTTTTTTTATGTGTGGAAAATTAAAAAAATGTCAACTTAAATGTATAATAGTGATCACTGGAGTTTGGGAAGCAGGAGGGGAAGAGTGGGTAAAGGAAGACTAGATTTGATTAGTGTATACTCTATGCATGTGTTGAAATATCTCACTGAGCACCATTAATATGTATTACCTACATATGTTAGTAAAAGTAAAATATCAAAACAATGCATAAAGAATATTCATTTTAATATATAGAATACAGTTTATCATTTAATCTCAACCAAAATTTCTTGAAATTAGTTGTTTTCTCTGTTTTACAGCTAAGTAAATTGAGGCTCATGAAAGTAAAATTTTCAGAACAGGTGGCATACCTGGTCAGTAGTAGAGTTGATTGGTAAGGACATGTTATGACTCTAAGGCTGGTGCACTCTACTATTGTAGTTGTTTTAAAATAAGCTTTTCAGCATTATAAGCTACATGTGAATTAACAATCTGTTTTACTCATTCATATTTTATCAATCTTTTTTTTTTTTACAGGAGCATAAAAATGGCATCTAAATGGCTTAATAGAATCACTGGTTTGTCATTGATCCATTAATCATGATCTTCCAATTCAGTAGACTTAACAAAAAGGGGAATTAGTTAATTTAGCAAAAGTTGCTAATATTGAGACTAAGGCAGGCTTCTGTTCATCACTGGTTTTGGTTTTACTTTCTCATGTATTTTTATAATCCTGATTTATAATCACAATTATTTAACTATAGGAAATATTGTTATTAAAGAGAGCAACTTTTATGCCTATCCCGCTTCTCTAGTTTATCAAAGTGTGTTAACGGTTAATATGCAGGTTTTTCAGAAGAAATTAATTTTCATGAACTTTGGAGAGAGAGTCAAATATTTCACTCAACAAAATGTACTTAGCATCTTCTATGTGTCCCAAATGAAATTAACACTAATTTAGCACCTTTATGTGTACCATCAAGGAAGACACCAGTATCTATTTTTATATGCACTATATTTTCTACCACTGAAGACTCAGAGCTCAGAGAGAGATAAAGACATGTAAAAAATTTCAATGAGTGTGTTAAGTGCTATAGAGAAACTGATCAAAGAGAATTGGGCTAGAGAGGAGGGAACAACTCTTCTAGGAAGTGATGGATGGACCTATCAATTGACGACATGGGTGGGAGGGTTTTCCAAGTATGATCATTCATATTAAGAAACATATTTGTTGTTAATTGCTCTTTCCTCCCAAGGGAATGGATCTAAACTCTCTTTAGTCCATTCATGGTCAGTAGTGGGGCTTCCAGGTTTGGTGTACAAACCATATTCATTGAGCAGAAGGAAGCAAACACAGGGGTCCAATTTTAGATCTCAGCCTGGTCAGATTGTAATGTCCTGAAACAGTCTGCATATTAGACCAGGGAAAGGAGAACTTTAGAACTATGTAAGATCCTAATGCTACATTTTTACACTTTAAATTTTCTAAAGCAGTGTCCATAATCTCAACGAGGTTTCGAAACTCAGCAAAGGAGGCAGTACACCAGCTCTACTTTCAGAGAAGGAAGTATCATATGCAAAGAATTGACTGGGCTAGCTAAAGTCACAAAACAGAGAGGCAGCAGGACGAGGGTTCAAACAAAGGACATATCATTCCTAATCCAGTGATCTCCTGTCTAAGGAAGAGAAGAGAAAGAAGAAATCAAAGACTGCACAGCCAGAACTGGACAGCAAAACAAAATTAAATGCATGATTTTGAAGTATTTAGGGGATACTGTGAAGTAAGTGTGTTAACCCTATTCTTCATTGGAGGCACTGAGCTGTATTTTGTTCTTTGGACAGGTGCAAGGCTATGGGGAGGTTCAACACCAGTTTTGGAGAGGGCTTCGTTTTGGTGGGCTTCTCAGACTGGCCTCAACTGGAAGTCCTCCTCTTTGTCTTTATTTTGATTTTCTACTTCCTAACTCTCATTGGCAACACCACCATCATTGCTCTCACTCGAACGGACCTTCGACTGCGCACACCCATGTACTTCTTCCTCTGCCACCTCTCCTTCCTGGACCTTTGTTTTACCACCAGCACTGTGCCCCAGCTTCTGATTAACCTTCAAGGACTCGATCGGACTATCAGCTATGGAGGGTGTGTGGCCCAGCTCTTCATCTACCTCGCCCTGGGTTCCACCGAGTGTGTGCTCCTGGTGGCGATGGCCTTTGACCGCTATGCTGCTGTGTGCCGTCCCCTCCACTACACAACCATTATGCACCCTCATCTCTGCCAGGCCTTGGCTATGGCCTCCTGGGTGGGAGGCTTCATGAACTCTGTGATTCAGACAGGCCTCATGATGACCATGCCTCTCTGTGGCCATCAACTGAACCACTTCTTCTGTGAGATGCCTGTGTTTCTGAAGTTGGCTTGCGAGGACACAGGAGGAACAGAGGCCAAGATGTTTGTGGCCCGAGTCATAATCTTGGTTGTTCCTGCGGCACTGATCCTAGTCTCCTATGTGCACATTGCTCAGGCAGTGCTGAAGGTCAAGTCAATGGCTGGGCGCAGAAAGGCTTTTGGGACCTGTGGGTCCCACCTCCTGGTGGTTTCTCTTTTCTACGGCTCAGCCATCTACGCATACCTCCAACCCATCCACAGTTATTCTGAGAGTGAGGGAAAGTTTGTGGCCCTTTTTTATACTATAATCACTCCCATTCTCAATCCTCTGATTTATACCCTAAGGAACAAGGATGTAAAGGGAGCTCTGTGGAAAGTACTAGGGAGAGGCAGAGACTCAGGGTAGGATGGGAAAAGAGGGCCAGTAAAATAATAGCATCCCCTTCTGTTCCTTAGAAGGAACAGTAGCAAACAGTCTTCTGTAATCATTATGGTGTTAGTTCCTTCCTGACTAGGAAGTTAGATGTAGGAATTGCTAGTTAATTTCCTATGACCATTGTGTAGCCAGGAGTAACCACTGATTTCTATCATAATTTCTAAAGAGATGAGGTTGGGAAGTGGGCATACTGTTGCCATATATAGAGAGCGGGCCTGGGTTCTCAGCAAGTCTGAGAGTGACAGAGATTGAATTTGGAATGACAACACCTCTTCCAATGTCAGTGATTCTCAGAGTGGTGCCACACTGTGCCCAAAGGCCGAGGACATGTGTTTACACTACTTTTCCAATTAGCTGTGACCTTAGGTGTGTCCCCTCACATCTCAGGACCCATTTCTATATTCTTGTACAGTGATTACCTTTCCAGGATTCTTGGAGCAAACAAGCATATCATGAACAAATGTACTTAACAGAGCATAGAGAGTTTCAGATATGATGCCATTTACCTACTTGAAAAAATGGCAAAATTATTAGGGTGGTGCTGAGTGAAAGGAGGCATCAACCTCTCATCAGCTGCACCGAGAGACTTAAGTTATGCCACTTGGTATCATAGATGAAATATTATCCATGAGAGGAGATAATGGAGAATAAAAATAATGAGCCATGAGGAAGTGATATAGAAAGAAAGAATAGAAGGGAAGAACACAAATGAAACAAAGTGATTCTTGTGGTAGGCAGGGGTGGAAGGTTCTAGAAACACTGGATCAGAGTGTGAAGACAGTGTTTACTTGAAATTCCATCACTGTCAATCATTCCATGAGCGTTAACAATGGTTACATATCGAAGTGCAGATATCCATATGAATAACCTTTTGAAGTCTTGGTAAATTTCATGTTGATTGAAGCATTTTTAATCCAATAAAAGTAAATTATATTTCTATACTATTTGACAATTTTTCTGCATAAATTATTTACCACAACCTTGTGGAAGTTTGGTTTTATTCCCTCTTTATTTATGATGAACCCGAAGTTCAAAAAGTTTAAGTTGTCTGTTCAAGTTAATAGAGAAAATATGGAGTGATGCTGGGAATCTGGTTTCTGTAACCTAAAATCCAACCCTTACTACAACACCATGCCAATTTTGTTTTTTCTCAGAGTAAATTTCTAATATAGGAAGATTGAGGTTGGAAAGAAAGTTGTATGGGAAGAGAATGAAGCGTGAACTCAATGTGCTTCCAAGTTTTGCTTTGGTTGGCTCTGGCCAGGGTTAGACTCATGTGAGTTGCACATTTTTGGTCAGAGGGCACAGTTTTTCTTACACAAAGCTAATATATCCTGTAATAATGGTTCCCATCCCTTGAACCCTTCCTATAGATCAAGCTTCATGGTATACAACATGCCACCTTGTTATACTTAATTCTTACAATATAAAATGTAGCTATTATTCCCCTCCCTTTACTAGTTTTAGTCATCAATAGACTAAAAGTTAGACAATTATTTTGTGTGATTGGCCTCAAATTATCCAGGGTCGGATTTGAAAGTGACTTGTCTTATCCTAAATCTGGCTCATCTAGCTTTTGCCTAAGGAGCCACATTTTGTATTTATTATCTAAAGGCACTGACCAACAATCTGCATAAAGCCAATGCTTTCTTCTCCTATATCTTGTATCAAGGTGTAAACAATTCAAGCATAGGCATTAACCTAAGGAATAAGTGGAAATTATTTGAACCAGCTGGATATAATTTAAGACAATTATTTCTGTGGTTAATGTGTTATTCTTTTATTGGTATGCGGAGAATATAGTCACCTTCTTATATTAAAGGGAGCATATTCCATAACTGAGCAATTTTAAGAGGTCACTGATGCAACTGGACACATAAGCCATTGTTTTTGACAAGAAAAATTTTGTGGGACGGAGAAGCCATCTCCATGGGAACCCATACCCCTGGGTCCATTGGACCTTCTCATCTATGGCAGCAGCTAATTTATCATCAGAGATCGTGGGTGTCCTTAGTCCTGCCAGAGTCATTGAATGATTTCCAGCATGGAGCAGAATATTAACACCTCAATACCTGCCTTCTTTGTCTTTTATAGCCCAACTGGATGCCATTTGAAATCCATTGCTTTTTGTTCTTTACCTGGTATACCACCTAAATGGGGTTTTAAGATGAAAATAATGAAACATGTAAGACTTAATCTAGGGGCTTATCTATGGAAAAAAGAGGAAGACTTATGGGGAAAGAGATTGGTTAAGATTGCTTTCGAGAGAAAAAAAATCAGGGATGATTTAATTGAAAAGAAATAACAAGCCGGGCATGGTGGTGCACGCTTGTAATCCCAGTACTTTGGGAGGCGGAGACCGGAGGATCCGGGTTCGCGGCCAGCCTCAGCTCTCTCTCTCTCTCTCCCTGTCTCTCTCTCTCTCTACTTAGTGGGGCCCTCCGCAACTTCATGAGACCCGGTTTCAAAATAAAGTATAAAAAATAGGGCCGGGGTGTAGTTTGGAGGTAGAACGCCTCTGGGTTCAATCCCTGGTACCGCAAAAAAAAAAAAAAAAAAAAAAAAAAAAAAAGAAATAACAAGAACAGAAATATTTCAGTGAGTACCAGAAAAAGCTGTTATAGGTTGAAAAATATTCCTGGACTTCATAACCTATTTTCATTATAGGAAATTTCATTGGTTTTACTGGTGTCACTTGTAATTAAAATCCACACTATAAGATCAGGAATAAGACAAGGCTTCCCACTCTTGCCACTTGTACTCAACATGGTGCTGAAGTTCTAGCAAGAGCCATGAAGCAGGAGAAAGAAATAAAAGACATCCAAATTGGGAATAGTATGTAGAATTGTCTCTGTCTACAAATGACATGATCTTATATATAGAAAACCCTGAACACTTCACCAAAGAACTATGAGAACTAGTAGATGAATTCAGTAAAGTTGTAGAATGCAACATTATAGATGTCTGTTATATTTCCCCTCCCTCCCTCCCTCCCTTCCTTCCTTCCTTCCTTCCTTCCTTCCTTCCTTCCTTCCTTTTCTTCTTTTTTCTTTTTTTGTGGTACTGGGAATTGAAACCAGAGGCATTCTATATCTGAGCTATACCTCCAGCCCTATTTTATTTTGAAATGAGAACTCACTGAGTTACAGAGGGCCTCACTAAGTTGCTGAGGCTGGCCTCAAACCTTCAATCCTCCTATCTCAGCCTGGGTACTGGGATTACAAGTGTGCACTACCATGCTCAGCTTCAGTAGCATTTCTAAACATTAACAACAAGCAGGGTCCTGTCTTCTGACTCAGCCTCCCAAGTAGCTGTGATTATAGGCATGTACCACTGTGCCCAGCTTCCCTGGATGATTTTAAAGACAAAAATCCTCTTAAAGAAGTAGAGGCAGAGCTGGGCATGGTGGCACACACATGTAATACTAGTACTTGGGAGGCTGAGACAGGAGGATTGCAGGCTCAAGACCATTCCCAGCAATTTAGGAAGACCCTGTTTCAAAATAAAAAGTAAAATAAGGCTGAGGGTGTCATTCAGAGGTAGAGTGCTCCTGGGCTTGATCCCCAGTACCAAAACAGACAAACAAACAGTATAGACAGGAAAGCTAAATTAGTAATTTCATTAACTGAAAATCCTCCTGATATCCAGAAGGACAAGGCTCACTCAGAGCCCTGTAGTTAAATAAAACAGATTTAATAAGCTGGGGGATATTTAGAAGAGAAAATGCAGAAGTGAAAAAATTCTGATGCTCCGCTAGTCAGTATTTGTGGATCTAATTACAAAATATCTTTCCAACAAATAATTTGAGCAAAATGCCATTTACCAAAAATAAAAATAAAATATTTATGAATAAATTTAACCAAGGAAGTTAAAAATATCTACACTGTAAACTTTAAAACATTGATGATGGAAATTTTAGATGACACAAATAAATTGAAAGATCCCTTATGTGATGAATTGGAAGAAACAATATTGTTGAAATGTCCATACTACCAAAGTGGTCTACAGAGTTAAGGCAATCCCTGTAAAAATTCCATTAGCATTTTTCACAGAAATAGAAAAAATACTAGTATTTATATGGAACTACAAAAGATCCCATTTAGCTAAATCATTCTTATCAAGAAGAATGAAGTTGGAGGCATCATACTTACTGGTTTCAAATTATATTACAATGCTATAGTAATCAAAACAGTATGGTGTTGGCCTGAAACAGACACATAAACAATTTTGAAATGGAACATAAAACTCAGTAATAAAACCAAACACCATAGTTAACTAATTGAGCCAATTTTACACAGTGGGGAAGTGACAGAGTACAATAAGTGGGCTTGGGGAAACTGGACACCGATATGCAAAATATGACATTGGATCCTTTTTGTGCCATATTCAAAAATAAACTCAGAATAGATTAAAGACATAACCTAAAACCTGAAACCATAAAACTCCTTGAAACATTGGGTGAATGCACTTTGAAATTGGTCTCAGAAATGGTTTTTTTTGTATTTGACAACAAAAGCACAATAATGGGTGCAAAAATCAGGCTATTTCAGACTAAAAATTATTTCCACAGCAAAGGAAGCAATCAACAAAATGAAAAGATAACTTAAAGAATGGGAGAAAATATCTGTGCACCATATACTTGATTAGGGATTAATATTCAAAATGAACAAGGAACTCACCCAAATCAGTAACAAGAAAACCAATAACCCAATTTAAGTATCAGAAAAATATCTGAATAGACATTTTTCTAAATAAGTCACACCAACAAAACTATACAAAAAGATATTCAACAAAACTATATGCCAACAAAACTATGCAAAAAGGTATTTGACATTACTAATCATCAGGGAAACACAAATAAAAATTACAATGAGATATCACCTCACACATCTTGGGATGGCTCTTATAAAAAGTCAAAAGTGTTGTCAATAATGGTGAGAACAGGGAACACTTGCACACTGTTGGTGGCACAACTGCAATAGAACATTTCTATAAGAATACAGCCATTATAAAAATCTGTATAGAGGTTTCTCAAACAAATATAGGACTGCCATATTGTCCAACAATACCACTTCTGGATATATATTCAAAGGAAATCACTATTTTGAGGGAGTGTCTGCATTCCCAGGTTCATTGCAGAGTAGAACGGTGGTTACCAGGGACTGGGTGTGGGGAAGAGAAACTGGTCAAAGTGTACAAACATTCAGTTATGAGATGAGCAAGTACTAGAGACCTATTGCACACCACAGTAACTATATTTAATAGTGCATTATATTGCTGAAATTGCTAAGAGTAGCTCTAAGGTGTTCTCACCACACACAAAAGTAATGGTAACTGAGATGATGGATATGTTAATTATCCTGATTGTGGTAATCATTTCACAATGTATACAGGTATCAAAACATCATGTTGTATACCCTAAATATATGCAATTTCTATATGTAAAAATATCCATAATAAGTTCCTTGAAGGGTGAGTGCTTACTGAAGAAATGGTTTAGGTTGGGTGGGGGCTCTTTGCCTGCAAAAGGGAAGTGTTGGATACACCCATATTAAGACCAGCAACAGCAACAGGAATGAAGACCCTTATCCTCATGGGTGTGGGACAAAACAGGGAGAGCCTGGATTCTCCCACCAAAGTTTCCTGCCTAACCTAAGATGCTTAAAAAAATGTGTCTACCAATGACCAGGTTCAGGGGCTGTTGACTTCTTCCCCAAGCTTTCCCACAACCCCCACATGTGCAATATGCTTGAACTTGACTTGTATATGACCTTCCTGGGGTCCCTATAGTGAGTATCTCCATCATCTTTTAGGAGCTAATTGCAGACAGATACAATACACATGTGCAGATAACCCTGGTGCCAGAGGAAAGAGAAATAAGAAGTGTGCAAAAATTCAGGGATTGTGTGCAGTGGTTGACTGTGTGCCTGCAAGATCTTACCCTTTATGTCTCTGTAAGTTTTACTCCTGGAGTCCTCAGGGAACATCTGGGGACTCTGTCCCATGTGCCATCTCCCTCCTGCTCGAGCATGAACCCCAATACAGTCTTGTTCAGATGGTATTGCTTGCTTGCTTCTTTGTGGTTTCATCTTGAATGAGCAAAAGAACCCCAGGGTGAGCTGTTAACACTAGGAACTGGCAAGTCTGATAACAGATATGGGGGTGATGGAGGTGTGTGTGTGTGTGTGTGTGTGTGTGTGTGTGTGTGTGGTCAGGGAAGAGCAAGAGTGCACACATGCATGTGCTAGGTGGGTAAAAAATTTCTCAGAGACCCAGTATGACACTAGGAGACTGAGCTGCAGGAAGAGCCCTAGGTAGCGTTCAGCATCGGTACATTCATCTTTATTCAATTGCTTGTCTTTTTGTATGTGCAGGAAGGTGGCTAAACCTCTCTCTCTAAACTTATTACTGTATCTCCAGACCAAGATGTGCTTTGTCATTAACCACAACCGGAGTCAGAAGAATGTCAAAGAGAGGAGTTGCTTTGTCTACATGGATGGAGTCCTCATTCGTGTCAGACACTCTTCAGACTTTTTGGAGGGTTGATGGTTTCTTTCTAGTTCTCTCTGGGTCTTATGTGGGAGAACTGAGTCACGACACTTGACTGAGGTTTTTATGGTGTTATGTTTTTTTGAGTTCTTTATATATTCTGGATATTAATCTTCTGTGAAAGGAGTAGCTGGAAAAGATTTTCTCCCATTCTTTAGGCTCTTTCATCATGCCCTTGATTGTTTGCTGTGCAGAAGCTTTTTAATTTGATACCATCCCATCTGTTAATTCTTGGTTTTATTTCCGGAGCTTTAGGGTCTTATTGAGGGAGTTGTCGCTTGTGCCTCTGTGTTGGAGAGTTTGTTTTATGTTTTATTCTAGCAGTTACAAAGTTTCTGATCTAATTCCGAGGTCTTTGATCCATTTTAAGTTGACTTTTGTGCGGGGTGAGAGACAGGGCTCTGGTTTCATTCTACATATGAATATCCAATATTCCCAGCACCGTTTATTTTCATTAGAACCATTTCTAAACATCTGGAAGAGGAAACAATAAATGAAAAAAACATCATATACAAATATCTTTATGGAAAAACTTGTTATATACTTTAATAGATTAAAATTCTAACCTATTAAACTATAATTAATCTAATTTCCTTGTGGTGATTATCAATAAATATATTCCCAAATCCGCTGTGTGTGTTCTATGCAAACACATGCCTGTATACAACATGTGCAGAAATGTACATGCTGATATGTATCTTGAACGGTTTTGTCTATTTAGGCTGGTGCCCATTTGAACTCAAAACAGGTGCTAAGAGATGAAGGAGGAGACAACATAATAGTGTGAGGATGATAAGGTGTACAAGCCAGGCATTGTTCAGGTCCTGGGAGCTATTTGCCATCAACTGTCTCATGACCTTTTACTCAATATTATAAAGTCATTTTTACACTTCCTTCATCAATCTAATTATGTGTTTCATTAAGAAAACACCTTAATACTTCTTTCATTGGGAGTCTACTCAATGAAAGATATCATAATGAGTACTCTGGAAATATAAAAAAGGTACGATAGTAGTTCTCAGAGTCTCCCCGGAGGGACCAGTATCTTGAGTGTCTCCAGCCAGCAGCATCAGCATCTCCTGGGAACTTGTTAAGTGCAAATTCATGGATCCCTGCTGAAACCTATTAATTACAGACTCTGTAGGGAATGGAGGAGAAATCCATACTTAACAAATTCTCCTGGTGATTTTAGTGCACACATGTGAGAATCAATGATACTATACATGTTTCTTCCCCACATTTTTATTTTGTATGGAGAGTGGGTGACTGTGGGGATTGAATGATTAATGTAAAGATTAAAGTATAAAGTAGTATATGATTTTAGGTCTTTTTTTCCTCCATAAGGGAATACTAATTGAAACATAAATTTCTGATAATTCAGCTATATATATGTGCACATATTACTATATGATATATATTTGTATATATAACATTAGTACATATATATCCATTCTGGATTTTATACTACTGGGGGAATATTAATAAATGTAAACACACACACACACACATCCTTTTCTTTGTCCACTCATCTGATAGTGGACACCTAGGTTACTTCCATAACTTGGCTATTGTGAATTTGTTGCTATAAAATGAGAATACATATATCTCCAAAGTATAGTGACTTTAGTTCTTTTGAATAAGTACAAAGGAGTGGTATAGTTGGATCATATGGTTGTTCTATTTTTAGCTTTTTGATCTTTCCTCTTTTTGATAATAGCCATTCTACAAGTTGTGATGTGATATTCCATTGTAATTATAATTTGCATTTCCTGATGATTAGTGGTGTTGAGCATTTTTTCTTCTACCTGTTGGCCATTCGTAGGTCTTTCTCAAAATGTTTATTTTTGGTTCTTTGTTCATTTTGGAAGAGGGTTATTGTTTTTCCTGTTTTTGAGTAGCTTGAGTTCTTTGTATATTTTGGATATTAACCCCTTTCCATTGTATAATTTACAAATTTCCCCCCTAATCTGTGGTTTGTCTCTTCACTCTGTTAATTGTTTTAGTGTATAGAAGTTTTATAGTTGGTGAAATCCTTTTTCTCTATTTTTGCTTTTGATATCTGTACGTTTGGGGTCATATCCAAGGGAACACTGTACAGATGAATGTTATGGAGCTTTTCCTATGTTTTCCTCTAATAATTTTACAGTTTTAGGTCTGCATTAAAATTTTAATTCATTTTGAGTTGATTCTTGTATAAGGGGTTAAATAAGAGTCCAATTTCATTCTGCATGTACATATCCACTTTCCCCAACACCACCTATCTATATATTCTGTTGTTGGGCATTGATGCAAATGATGTGGCCATAAACTTGTTGGGCCCATCCTTGTGCACATGTGAAGGAGTATCTCCAGGAATACTTCTAAGATGGAATCGCTGGTCATAGGGAAGGCTTACATCCCGAATTTCCCAGGATTGTCCCTCTTCATATCTATTACTCTGGAGCACTTATTAACAGTCAACATAATAAGAGCACATATGTATCTTCGACTGATTTGTAAGGTGGTTGTATCATTTTACACTCCTACAGCAGAAAGTATAATTTATAAGTAAAATTTAATCCATTCTCCATATCCTCACCAAGAATATCACAAATCTTAAACATATTTTCTTTTTTAAAATATATTTTATTGGTGCATTATAATTATACATCATATTGAGGTTTAGTGTGATACAAACATACATGCACACAGCACCCAGTGTGCTTCCCTCTGGGCCCCACTCTGCTCCCTCCCCTTCCCCATTGATAATATTGAAATTGGTATTGATATGCACACAATGGAATTTTACTTGGCCATAAAGAAGAACAAAATTAAACATTTTTTCTAATCCAGTGAATCTAAACTGCATATAAATGCGGTTATAGTTAACATTTTATCCAACTATGAATAATGTAGATCATTGTTTCCAATATATATTGGCCACTATATTTTCTTTTATGTAAAATGTCTGTGGTGACCTTTTGTTCACTTTTCTATTGAATAGTTTTTCTTTAAAAAATTAATGCTTTAGAGCTCACTTTATTTCATAAATGTCTATTTTGGTGAGCAATGGGTCTTATTTTCTGCCAGTGTATGGCAGGTTTCTAGAGTGGATGCATTAATCTCCTGCTGCTCCACCAACCACTGAAATGGGCATGCCTGTTGCCCAACATGCTAACTATACAAGGGAACATTATGTTCTTAAGCTTTGTCCAATCTTCTGGAAGTGAAATGGCCTCATAGTAAAAGTTTTAATTTATATTTCCATGATTGCTAATGAGTTTTGATATTCTGATACATGATTAAGAAAAGTAGTTCTACCTCTGTGAAATATTTGATCTTTCCCTCTTTTGTTTTTATCTCTACAAATCACATCTTTGTATGTTGTGTTCCCATTACCGTAGAATTATAATTACCATTTTATTTATTTATTTTTTAAGTAATATAAGAAAAGGGGGAATTACAAACCAAAATATAATAAAACTAACTTTTATATTTACCTATGCAGTGATCTTACCAGTGTTCTTTTATTTATTTGTATGGCTTCAAGTTACTGCCTGCCTGGTGTCCCTTCATTTGGGCGTGTGAAACTTTTTTTAGCATTTCTTACAGCTCAGGACTACTAGCAATAAATTCTGTCAGTTTTAATTTAACTACCAATGTCCAAATTTCTCTCTCATTTTGGACAATTGTCTGAAAGAATTCTTGATTGGCTTTTTTTTCTTTCAGTATTTTAAGTATGACACCCATAGTCCTCTGGCCTCCATGGTGCTTTATGAGAATTTGGCTGTTGATCTTTTTGATGTTTTGATGTACATGATGTTCCCTTGTACATGATGAGTCATTTTGTCTTGCTGCTTTCAAGACTTTATTTTTTATCATTGAATCTTAACATGTCTTAGCATTGATATCTTAGAGTTTATCTTATTTGGATTTCTTTGAGTTTTTTTTTTGATGTGTAGATTAACATATTTCATCAGATTGGGGGAGTTTTCAGCTCTTATTTCCTCCAACATTCTTTCTGCCCCTTTTCTCCTTACCATCTGGGACTCTCAAGCTGTACACACTTCTTGGTGTTCTGTAGACCTCAAATTCTTTTCATTTTTATCAATTCTTTTTTTTTATTTCTCTCTGAAAAATTCACTCAGGGAATTAAAGAGCAGATTTGAACAAGCAGAAAAGAGAATCATCAAATTTGAATTAAGTCAATTGAGATAATATAGTCTGAGGAGTAGGAAGAGAAAAGAATAAGGAAAAATGAACATAGGTTAAATAAGAGACCCATTAAATTTTCCTACATATGCATAATGGGTGTTCCATAAGGAAAGCAGACAGAGAAAGGGAAAATGGACGTTTGAAAAAATGATGGCTGAAAACTAATAAACTTTTATTGGAACACAGTTAAATTATTTTTACACCTTTATTGGTGCATTGTAATTATGCATCATAACGAGGTATAGAGTGATAGGAATATACAAACACACAACACTTTGTGAGCTTCCTCTGGATCCCACTCCACTCCCTCCTTTCCCTGTACATGTCACTGATATTGGTATTGACAATTTTGTATATTTACATAGCATTATTTAAACCGTTACCTTCATTTTTTTTTATTGGTGCATTGTCGTACATCATGCTGAAGTTCAGAGTGATAGAGGTATACATGCACACAGCGCTCAGCAAGCCCTCCCTCAGCTCCTACCTCAGTCGCTCCCCCCTCCTCCCCCTCCCTGTGCATGACATTGTGATTGGCATTGATAAATTTGTGTATGTACATCATGTCCATTGAGGTGTTACCCTCTTCAAGTTTCCCTCCCCCCTCCTACCTCCCTCAGTTAGGCCCCTCCCTCACTCCACTAAGGTTTCTCCTCCTTTGTCTGGAGTCACTTCTGTGTCCCAATTTCTCCCTAACTTCCACATATGAGGGAAAACATCTGACTTTTCACTTTTTGTGACTGACTAATCTCACTTAGCATAATATTCTCCAGTTCCATCCATTTCCCTGCAAATAACATAATTTTGTTCTCCTTTATGGCTGAGTAGAATTTCATTATGTGTATATCCCATAATTTTGTAATCCATCCATCTGTTGATGGACACCTACACTGGTTCCATAGTTTGTCAATCATGAATTTTACCACTATAAACATAGATATGCATGAATTACTATGGTAGTCTGGTTTCAATTCTTTGGGGTAGAAAACCAGGAGTGGTATAGCTGGGTCATATGGTAGGTTCATTTCCATTCTTCTCAGGACCCTCCACACTGTTTTCCAAAGTGACTGCACTAATTTGCAGTCCCACCAACAATGTGTCAGAGTTTCTACTTCTCCACATCTTTGCCAGCATTTGTTATTATTTGTATTTTTAATGATTGCCATTCTAATTGGGTTTAGGTGAAATCTCAGGGTAGTTTTGATTTGCATCTCTCTGATTGCTAATGATGTTGAACATTTTTCATGTATTTATTGGGCATTTGTATTTCTTCTTTTATGAAGTGTCTATTTAGTTCACTTGCCCATTTTTTTGGGTTATTTGTTTTTTTGGCAGTAAGTTTATTGAGTTCTTTGACTATTCTAGATACTAGTCCTATATTGGAGGAGTAACTGGCAAAGATCTTCTATTCTATCGACTTCCTCTTAAAATTCTTGATAGTTTCCTTTGCTGCACAGAAGCTCTTCAGCTTAATGCAATCCCATGTATTAATCATTGTTTTAGTTTTTTGTGCCTTTGGGGTCTTATTGAGGACCTTTTTTTTTAAATCGGTGCCTATATGTTGGAGCATTGATCCTATGGCCTCTTCAAGTAACTGCAAAGTCTCTGGTCTAATTTCCAGGTCTTCGATCCATCTTAAGTTGACTCTTGTGCAGGGTGAGAAGGTAAGGATTTAGTACCATTTTTCTATATATGGATAACCAGGGCATTCAAAGGACACTTTGTTTTTGTTTTTGTTTTTTTTTTGCCCTATTTACAGATCTTAGATAATTTTTCTAAAGCTACTCTTTGGAATTATAAGACTCTGATGTCCAGAAAAATGTTTTCTGAGGCCAAGTTGGGATGGGTTTCAATATATGAAGGATCTATGTGGCTGAAAGTTAGACAATCCTTAATGTGATGTTGGAATCATAAGAGAGGATATAAAGTATTGTAAATGGGAAATAAAAATGAAATAGTGAGCTGGGTGTGGTGGCACATGCCTGTAATCCCAGTACTTGGGAGGCTGAGATAGGAGGATCACAGGTTCACAGCCAGTCTCAGAAACAGAAGGCCCTCAGCAACTTAATGAGACCCTGTTTCAAAATAAAAAATAGGGCTGGGGGTGTAGCTCTGAGGTAGAATGTCTCTGGGTTCAAGCCCCAGTACCCCTACCACACACACACATATATACACAATGCAATAGTGGAAATGAGGAATACAAATTTAAGACCTTCTGATGCCAAAGTTTATACTTTTACTGTTACAGAGTGACTGATAATTAGAGTTTTTATTATGGTAAGAGCCCTTCACTTTGCCGTGCTCCTCCACCTCTGCCTCACCACAGGCCCAGAAGCGATGGAGTCAACCAACCATGGACTGAAGCCTCTGAAATCATAAGACAAAATAATCATTTCCTACTCTAACTTTATTTTTCTCAGGTATTTTGTCTCAGCAACAGAAAGCTGACTAACAAAGGCTGAAAAAATTTCCATTGTATAAACACCACATTTTGTCTATCCATTAATTTGCATATGAAAATTTATATTGTTTATACCCTTTGCTTATTGTGAATAATGTTGCAGTGAATACAGGTGTAAGAATATCTTCTAGACTCTCCCACTGTAAAGGATAATGTCTTACATAGCAAATCCACTCTAGCATTCCAAGCTCTCTGAGTTTTTGAATCCCTTCATCCACAGAAAAACCAAGGGCTATCAGGCATTTCCAGCTCATTCAGAGTAGGCCAGTTTTTAAAAAATATACTTTTATTGATGCATTGTAATTATACCTCATAGTGAGGTTCATTGTGATACAAACATGCATGCACACAGCACTTGGTGTAATTACCTCTGGATCCTACCCCCCTACCCCACCATATACATTAATCAGATTGGTAGTGAGACCTTCACATATGGACATAGCATTATTTGAACTGTTTCCTTCATCAATTCTCCTTTTCTTCCTCTTACCTCCCTCCCTCATCCCCTTCCACTATCCTACTGGTCTCTCTCCTCATTTATCTGAAGTCACTTTTGTTTCCAATTTTCTCTCTTCCACATACAAAAGAAAATATACAACCCTTGACTTTCTGAGACTGGTTGATCTCACTTAGCATAATGTTCTCTAGTTCTATCCATTTTCCTACAAATGACATAATTTTGTTCTTCTTTATGTGTGCTGCAGATGCTGAGATTAGAAGTCTCTGTGCGCCGGGCGTGGTGGCGCATGCTTGTAATCCCAGTACTTTGGGAGGCAGAGACTGGAGGATCTGGGTTCGCGGCCAGCCTCAGCTCTCTCTCTCTCTCTCTCTCTCTCTCTCTACTTAGTGAGGCCCTCCGCAACTTCGTGAGACCCGGTTTCAAAATAAAGTATAAAATACAGGGCCGGGGCGTAGCGTGGAGGTAGAACGCCCCTGGCTTCAATCCCCGGTACTGCAAAAAAAAAAAAAAAGTCTCTGTGCATGAATGACTCAGAGTCAAAATTATTAGAGATACAGGAAGGCTGGGGAGAAGACAGAGATCTTATGCCTTTCTTCAACCAGCACTTTTCTTTTATTGAAGATTTAAACAAAGTATTGTAAAAATGATTAAACACAGGAGCCAGCAAGACAGTCCCAGGTTAAGATAAGCAAAAACAGCAAGGCAGTCATGGGATAAGCTCAGGGAAAGAAAGGGTAAACATTTCTGGGAAATTGGGAAGTCACATAAAAGTCCACGCTGCTTATTGATCCCATCCGGGCCTCAGAAGCTTTTCTGTGTGCGCACAATTTCCAGTTAACTGGTACTATGTACCTAGTCAAGCCGGTCTGAGATGGATACCTCAGCATGTGGTCTAAGAAGGCTCCTGACATCTCCTCCCTTTTGGTTTTTAGATAAGGCCAGTAGTACAAGCCTTGGAACCTTCTGTCTTTAAAACACCAATTGCTTCTATCCAATTCTGCACACTGCACAGAGAACAAAAAGCAATGTTACAACCAATATACCCAAGCCAAGCAGTCCCCATACATGAGTAGAAAAGTACTTAAAAGGGTTAAGACTAGAAATACCATCAGCCAAGATATCTCAGATTTCAGTATCTGTAAAAGGTGGAGTTTTAGCATTAGCCATGGCCAGAACTTGAGACTGTAATTTTAGTACATCTAATGAAGCATTATGAAAAGGATCTAATTCTAGTAAATGATTTTTAACATGAGACCATTCTGTGTAGTTACCCTCATGAGGCACTTTTGTTACACAATATCTGGTAACATTATAATGACATTGCAAATGCTGCGATCACTGTAAGTCCTGCAATTGTTCCCCAATTCAAATCAGAGTCTTTGAGTTGCTCAATTTCCCCCAGAATCTCTTGATCTATATGAACTTGAGTTTGCCAAATCTCAGTAAAGTTTTTTTTTAAATTCTTGCAAAAACTTAGTATTTTGTACTGTCTGATATAAAGCAACAGCAGCGGTAGACACGGATGCAATAATGCTAGCAAGAATGACAATCCCAGCAATCAGCTACCAGATAAACCTCTTTGTTCTTCTTTTCAAATGTGTTAACAGTTCTTGCATAAAAGCCACTGAAGGTGTCTCCTGCCAGGGTTCTTCAAGTGTAACTGATATCCGCACTGCAACAGGTCTTTTTAAGATCATAACACCAGTAACATTATCCCAAATGGTATATATAATTAATGCATTGTTCTGTTCAGAGCCTGCAACTTGCTGGTTGGGATTTAATGCCCCACAGACGCCACTGCTGCTCTGCAGATTGTGAGCCCATAAAACTGCAGAACGCTGACCTCTGGCCTCTGTGTCTAGTGGGCTAAGCTCAGCAGGGCCAGCGATTGCCATGTTCCTAGCTTGTGGCCTGGCTCACTGAGCTTTGATGGCCCCTGGGACACTGCCCCTGATCTGCTGGCTATGATCACATGGAGCACTGGGAGTCACTGGCATGCATGCATGCCAGGCACAAACTCTGCTGGCGGAGAGAGTGTTGAGTTCCCAGCCTGTAGCTGTGATCATGTGAACCCCTGCTGGCCCCTGGCCTCCCTGCTTTCAGGGTCTAAGCTCTGGCAGGGAGAGATTGTACAGTTCTAGGCCTGGGGCTTGGGTGGCTCAGTTATTTAGTCCCAGGGACACCATTGCTGTTCTGGGCAGCTGTAATCACATGATCCTTTGTTGGCCTCTGGCGTTGGTGCTTGTAGCACCCAAACATGGCCAGGCACAAGTTTATAGCTTTCCGAGCCTTCAACTCAGTAAGCTAAGTTATTTCACCCCGCAGACACCACAGCTGTCCTGTGGTGATTGCTGGAGGCCCTGTAAGGGCATGGCAACTGCGACTCTAGGTCCCTCCTGCCCAAATGTCCCTAAGGGCTGTCTGCTAATTCACATTCTGCTGTGTCTGACTGTAGCCCCCACCCCCACCTCCGCAGGGATGATTTGCAAACTCACAGACCCAGCAAGCCTGTTCATTGCCACGCAAGTCCCTGTGGCCGCACAGGGCGGTCTCCTGCTGGGACGGCTTGTTAACTCACGGTCTTGATGAGTGCTGCTCAGGTCCCTGCAGGCAGTGATGGGTTCAACTGCAACCTCAGGATCTAGCTGGGCCATATGGAGTGTGGAGTGTGGAGAGAAAAGTCAACTGCTTTTGATGATGGTCTGTAGTCTCTGGCTTCACAAGATTCTGCAGCTTCTTTGCTGGAGGTCTCTGGGAGCCGCGGTGCTGGTGCTGCTGATCTCTTTGGTGGCCATTCTAAAAACAGTTTTGACGTGTTGCTTAAGCTACATGTGTATCAACACTTTGTCTTGACAATTAACACTTTCTCCATGTTTTTCACAAAGGCATCAAGGTGGCATCCAAATATTTTATTGAAATCATTGATCTAGCATTGCTGATACTCTTCCAGTTCTGCAAACTTAATGAAAAGAGGAATGAATTTGTCTGGCAAAAATTGTTTATACTCAGCGTAGGCTAGGATTCTATTGATCATTTTATTTTATTTTTGGCATGCTTTCTTAAAATCTTGCTTAGATTTTTTTCAGCCAAGGATTTTGATGAATTTATTGTTCCTAAAATGTAGCCAGTTCAAAAGGGAATGATGTTCACCAATGAAGTACACTGTCATGTTGACTTTTGTATAAAAAGATGGCCCACTGTTTTTGGAGTGATCAATGAGCACTGGAGGACAATTCAGAAAATGACATAGAATGTAGGCTAATTTCTTCCATAAGCGATACTTTCTTATTCCATGACACAGCTTTCACTCTGTAAAACTTTGTCCCCAAAGGAACTTTAAATCTGTTTTGTGCCTTTTTGGCTTGACAGTATTCCTTTTCCATGACTTTTCCAAGTACCCAGGGTCTTCTAGATGCACCTGAAGCACCCTCACCTGGTTTGAGATCCAGGGCAGGCAGAGACTCTGAGTGCAGAAAACACAAAGTAGGACTAACAGTAAAGAATACATAGTTGTCAGGCTCTCGTCTAGGATGATAAGTATCAAATCTCCCACCTGAAAATCTCTAATAGCTATCTTTACAGAATGCCTTGAAGAGATTGAAGACATTCTCTGAGACATCAGTCTTTGATTTAACTGCTTATTTTCTTCTTTCAGCTGTAATGTTCGTTCTAAGAGTATTACCCTGTTTTTCTTCAGAGAGCATATGGACATTTTCTTGGACAGACATCATGCTTGTCTCCATTGCTGAATCCACTCTTCCTTCATCTGCTGTTTCCATGGGTGATCCATCTGCCTTACCTGGGAGTTCAGGTGCACAAGCTGCATAAAGATCTGGGGCTGCAGCTACATATGGTGAAGAAACAAAACTGCCGCTATGCAACTTACTAACTTCTTCTTCGACCTTTTTCTTTTCCTCAAGCCTTCTTTCAATTTCTCCAAAGAAACTCTGTGGTCTGTCATGACCTTTTTAAACTCCTGGATGTGCCTCACGTGCAGGGTGTCCTCTAGTTCCTTCAGGTGGTTCTGCTCTAAGCCCTGGAACTCCGCCCTCAGCAGCTCCATCTTCTCGTCCTTCTCAACATGGAGTTTCCTCAAGTCCTCTAACACGCTCACTCGTGACTGCTTCAGCTCTATAATTTCACAGTTTTGAGTGTGCATTAGATTTTCCATCTCTAACAACTTCTGTTCCTTTTCATTCTGCAGACAGATGACGGCTTCTTTTTCATGTTTAACCAAAGTGAATTCATTGTCTTTATTTTGTAAAACCACCTCGAGGCATACTAGATCTCCTTTCAGTTTTTTAATTTTGTTCTCATTCTCTTCACTCTCCTTTAGTAGTGAATCAAGTTTACCTTCATATTCACTTTTCAAAGACTGTAGTTCTTTTTGATGTTTCCCTTTTAGTGTTATTTCTAGGGAACATTTTACTTTTTCGATAATGTTTTTTATTTCTAATGTTGTACATTTTAAGGAATTTGAGAAGTTACACTGTTCTTTTTGTACAAATGTTCTGAAGTGGCAAAGGTCTTCTTTGATGGTTTATATACTGAAATGAGAGTCTTGGGCAACAACTCTACATTTTTCCAACTGGATATTCAGGGAAGCATGATCATCAAAATCCTCTTTACCACGCGTATTTGTATCCTGCATACGTCTACTATCTATTGCATTGATAACTGATGAATAAAGTGATCCCACCATCATTTCTGGACTTTGTGGATCACTTATAGGATTAGGAGAGGATAAATTTTCTTCTATCACAAACTCATTCACAGCAGACATAAAATCAGATTCAGAACTTTCTGCTAATGAATCCAAGTCTAAAGAAACTTGAATAGTTTCTTCTATGTTTGGATGAGGGATAGTTTCAAAATCAAATGTATGTGCATCAACGCTATCTGGAGATAATTCTAGGGGACACACTGCAGGACACAAGGGATCCTGAACAGCGAGAGGAGGAGGAATTCTTGGTGAGGTAGTAGTTGCAATTCCTGCTGCACTTTCCATGCGTAGAGAAGAAGCCGACTTTGGGGATGCCTGACTCACAGATGCCTTTTGTTCATTCAGTAGATCTGTAATGGACTGTGACATTTCATCCAAACTTTGTGCTGATTTTACCAAATTATGGAGGGAAAGTACATGCTGGTGTAGAGGTTCAAAGTCACAAAGTAAAGGGGCCCTGAGGAATGGCTGAACTTCTGAAGGGCAAAATGATTGCAGAAACTGTAAATCTTTTAATGAAATATCTGGAAGTTCACAGTCAAACTTTCGAGGCTTCTGAGTATGAAAGGACGGGGGCCAGGAGCCCAGTCCCCTAAACAGACTGTTTCTTAAAAAAGATTTCCTAATTTCCCAAAAGATTCCCTTTTGGACTTTTCAGCTTCATACAATCGCTTTCCATCTTTGATTAAAGCACCAGTCCACTCCCTGTAATGTTTAATGAACATTTTTCTCCTTACTACCTCAATAGCAGCTAAGCAATACATCTGAGGAACTGTACTAAGAGCTTCAACAATTTTGACTCTTTCTAACAGCTCTATTACAAGGTGGAGCAAAGCTGGCAATTTCTCTCCATCTTGAGCAGCATGAAGCATCACAAAGCAACACCACTTCGGTCTGACATATAGATTATTTGCTAGTTCTTGTTTGGCAGTGGTACACTTCTGTTTAATATCCAAAAGTTTTCTATGCTTTTGCAACATAATCATCAGCTGATTTGTATGAGGCTGGCCTTGAACCTGTTATCCTCCTGTCTTGGCCTCCCAAGTATTGTGATTATAGGCATGCACCACCACTAGGTTCTTTACTACTGAGGTAGCTCAGAGTGAGGCAAGATATTTCCAAAAGAATTTCAGTGAGTATAAAAAATCTAGATAGAAACTGTAGAAAAAGCATTGTGCTATAAAGAAGGGAACAACTCTAGCTGGGAAGTTGAATGACAGATTTACTAGTTGGAGAAGAAGTGGGATGGATTTCCAGGCAAGATGACTCATAACACACACATTTGTTCATATTTTTTCCCAAGATGGATCTACGCTCTTCTCGGTCCTCTGAGATAGACAGCAGCTAGTCATGAGCAGGTCTTCCAGGATTGTTGTGTTGACCATATTCACTGAGCAGAAGGAATTAGATGAGTATTCAGAGGTCAAACATGCGATCTTGTCCTGATCCTTATCTACTGGAACACCATCCAATATACCAGCAAAAAGAGCAAACAATAACAACATAGCATACTAATGCCACATTTTTACACTTTGGTTTTAAAAGTCAGTTTCCACATTACTGCATTGGATCCTTATCTAGGTTATGTGAGGGAGGCATTACACCATCACTGCTCTCAGGCAAGAAAACATCTGATCCACAGAATTGAGGGGCCTGGATAAAGTCCCAGAAAAAAACAGGCAGCAGGAATAGGGTTCAAACAAAGGCCATATTATTCCTAATCCAGTGATCTCCACGCTAAGGAAGAATAAGAATAGAGGACTGGACAGAACTGAACGGAACAGCAAAATAAAAAATAAAAAGTATAATTTTGGAGTATTTAGGGATTATTGTGAAATAACATTTTGATTTTCAGGAGACACTGGACTGTCTTCTGTTATTTCACAGGTCCAGGCTATGAGAAGTTTCAACACCAGTTTTGGAGAAGGCTTCATTCTGGTGGGCTTCTCAGATTGGCCTCAATTGGAACTCATCCTTTTTGCCTTCATTTCAGTTTCCTACTGCCTAACTCTTTTTGGCAACACCACCATCATCGCCCTCTCACAACTGGACCCTTGCCTGCACATGCCCATGTACTTCTTCCTCTGCCACCTCTCCTTCCTGGACCTCTGCTATACCACCAGCACTGTGCCCCAGCTTCTCATCAATCTTTCTGGACTCGACAGGACCATCAGCTATGGCGGGTGTGTGGCCCAGCTCTTCATCGTCCTCGCCCTGGGTTCCATTGAGAGTATGCTCCTGGTGGTGATGGCCTTTGACCGCTATGCTGCTGTGTGCCGTCCCCTCCACTACACAACCATTATGCACCCTCATCTCTGCCAGGCCTTGGCTATGGCCTCCTGGGTGGAAGGCTTCATGAACTCTGTGATTCAGACAGGCCTCATGATGGCCATGCCTCTCTGTGGCCTCCATTACCTGAACCACTTCTTCTGTGAGATGCCTGTGTTTCTGAAGCTGGCTTGCGAGGACACAGGAGGAACAGAGGCCAAGATGTTTGTGGCCCGAGCCGTAATCTTGGTCTTTCCTGCAGCACTGATTCTTGGCTCCTATGTACACATTGCTCAGGCAGTGCTGAAGGTCAAGTCAATGGCTGGGCGCAGAAAGGCTTTCGGGACCTGTGGGTCCCACCTCCTGGTGGTTTCTCTTTTCTACGGCTCAGCCATCTACACATACCTCCAACCCAGGGGCAGTTATTCTGAGAGTGAGGAAAGTTTGTTGCCCTTTTTTTGTACTCAAATCCTCTGATTTATACACTAAAGAACAAGCATGTGAAGGGAGCCCTGTGGATGGTACTAGGAAGAGACAGAGACTCAGGTTAGGAGGGAAGAGAGGGTTGGTAAAATATTATGTGATATCTCTTATATTATGAAACACATACTATTCTTTGGAGGGAAGTGGGTTACTAGAAAATGCCCATCAATGGGGTTCATGGTTTTATTTTCTTCCTACCCTGGAAGTTGGAAGTAGAGATCTCATGAGCTGCTTTATAGTTCAGTGTTGATGATGATCATGCAGCAGGAAGCGGCAAGTGCTGATTGCATCACAACGTTCTAAGGGAATGAGCTTGGGAAGTGGGCGTATTGAATCCTCTTGTGGAGAGAGGGGATGACTTCTTGACAAGTCTGAGAGTGAGAGAAGACAATTCAGAATAACAATTTTCCAAGGTCTATGATTCCTGATTCGCATTGTGGTACACATTACCCAAAGGTAGAGGGCAAGAGTTTACTCCTACTTACTCATTAATTGTGTGCTGGGAGTGTAGCTCAGAGGTAGAGCACCTGCCTAGCATGCAGGAGGACCCAGGTTTAATTACCAGCACGGTACACACTAACTTACTTAATTTCAGGGTCACTAAGTGTGACCCTGGCTATGTTCTTTCACATCTCAGAGTTAGGAGCAATTAAGAAAAACATGAACCGAGGTACTTCATGGAGTATGTGGAGTTTCAGATCTGATATCATTTTACCTACTTGAACAAAAAGACAAAATCTTTCAGGTGGCCCTGAGTAAAGAAGGCATACATCAAGAGTCTCAGTCTGGCTACTTGTTGTAATACAGAAGCTATTTTCTATCCAACTCCCATGTTTGTTGCAGCATTATTCACAGTAGACAAAATATGGCATCAACTGGTATGTCCATTAATGGATAAATGATGAAGAAAATGTACATACACACAATGGAATGTTATTAAACCATAAAAATAATTACATCTTGTTATTTGCAGCAATGTGGATGGAGCTGGGGAATATTTTATTAAGTGAAATAAACCAAGCACAAAAAAGGCAAAAAGTGCAGGTTCTCACCCATTGTGGAAATGCAAAAGTTGATGTCATAGAATAGACAGTACAACACTGGTCACTAGAGGCTAGTAAGGGTAAGGATGAGGGAGAAGAAAGAAAGGTTGAATAAGGAGTACCAAAATATAGCTTAGAACGAATGTGTTCTCATGTTCTATAGCACAGAGTGGTGACTATACATCATCATAATTCTTTATATATTTCAAAATAACTAGATGATAGGAGTTTGAAGCTTCCAAAGACATAGAATGATAAATGTTTGAGGAGACAGAAATGGAAGTCATCCTGATTTAATCATCATGCATTGCATATATATCAAGTTATCACACTGTACTCACATATATATACAAGTACAATGTGCAAAATAAAAAATTACACCTTAAAGGGAAGTTTTCCATGTAAAAGAGAAGAGAATAGAGAAGTGAGCATAAAAACAATGAGCCAAGAGGAAGTGATATAAAAAAGAAATGGGGAAGCCGGGCGTGGTGGCGCACATTTGTAATCCCAGTACTTTGGGAGGCGGAGACCAGAGGATCTGGGTTCGCGGCCAGCCTCAGCTCTCTCTCGCTCTCTCTCTCTCCCTGTCTCTCTCTCTCTCTCTACTTAGTAAGGCCTCTCTGCAACTTCGTGAGACCTGGTTTCAAAATAAAGTATAAAAAATAGGGCCGGAGGTGTAGCGCGGAGGTAGAACGCCCCTGGGTTCAATCCCTGGTACCGCAAAAATGGAGAGATTCTTGTGATAGGGAATGTTATGCAGCTTAAGAAACTCTAAGCTAAGCTGGGTGTGGTGGTGCATGCTTGTAATCCCAGTACTTGGGAGGCTGAGACGGAAGGATCGGGTTTATGGGCAGCCTCAGCTACTTAGTGAGGTCCTCTGCAACTCAGTAAGACCCTGTTTCAAAATAAAGAATAAAAAAATAGGGCTGGGGGTGTAGCTCGGAGGTAGAATGCCCCTGGGTTCAATCTCCAGTACCAAAAAAAAAAAGAAACTCTAAGCTAAAGTATAAAAAGAGTGCATACTTGAAATTCCACCATTGCATTTTATCCCACATACTTAAATGAGAGTTTTGCATAAAAATAACAGTTATTTGAGGCAGAGCAAGATGGCAGCTGAGTAAGATTCTCCAGAAACCATCTCCTCACAAACACACCAAGTTGAACACCAAACTACCTTCACAAGAGATATGGAAGTCAGGTGAGAGAGTACCTGGCTTTAGTATAATATTAAGAAAAGATGAACCTTGAAAGAGTTGCCTACATCACCCCTCTTGTAACACCAAGCAGCAGGGAGAGAGACACCTACCACTTGAGGAAGGGAGAAGAAATTAAGTCCAGGCCTTAAGACTTGAAACACAGTACAAGGCTCATCAAGGTGAAATCTAGTGCCAAGCAGAGCCTAGCAACTTGTATCTGTGGACTTGTAACCGAATTTTGACACCTGCCCCCATTTGCCAAATCAAATAATTGGGACAAGCCTTTAGGAAGAAGAAAAAAACCCCTGAACAAAGGAATCAAGTCCTTTTTAAGAGTTAGCTCTTCAGGGTCCATGTGGGCTTGTCAGAAGAGACACAATTCATGTCTAAGTTGTCTTCGAGTTGGTTCTTCTCAGACTTACAGACTTCAGGTGTCCAGTTTTCACTCCTTTGGTCAGTGAACTGATTACTTGTTAGCAAGGGGAGAAGAGAGGGGCAGGAGGAAAAGAGGAGAGGAAAAATATCAGCTTCGAAACCGGTCATCTGTTAGCTGCCAGGGTCAAAAGCAGGCTGCCATTACAGTCTGAGCCACTGGGACTGCACTATCCAGGTAGCCAAAGGACTGCTTCCACAACCTCTCTTCCAACATTTGGCAGTATAGTTATCCTCAGCCCAGCACTTGCATATGGAGCTCTAGACCTGTGGCAGAGACCTACGCCCCTGTGGAACAGATTCGTGTCTTGGCCTGTATTACCACCAGCCAAGGCATGGGCCTGTGTGCACCCTTGAGACTGTGCATGTCCTTGAGGCTGTGAATTCAAGTGTGACCCAGCTTAGCATCAGTTTCGATGACCAAGATAACTACCTTCACCAACACTACTTCAACCTCGGGAAGCATAGTGTTATACAAGATCCCATTGCCTAGGGATAGGATAAAATGGTAAGCACAGGACTTGGTCTTGGGACTCAGTGGTGGGGTGGTGAAAACCTAACACTGGGCAGATCCTAATGGCTTCTACTCTCAGGCTAGTGTACATAGCTGGAGCCTCTCAAACAGCCCCAATGTCAGGTGGAGACGTGACCCCAGTCCTTTGGACTTCTATTCTGGAAGCATCCCCTGTAGCTGGTTGCAGTGCTCTTGGGATATGAGTTCATCTCAGCATAGACAGCTCTTGGTAGTGTGAGCCTTGGTTTTACCCAGTGCTACACTTGTCCCAGTGCACTGTGGGTTCAGGGCATAACACAACATTGTAGTGTTTGTGGCCACAAGTATGGTTTAGAGGCCTGGGGCTAGTCTCTCCATAGTGATTTAGCCCAGAGCAGGGTAGAGTTTTGAAGTTCCTGAATGACATAGGTCAGTGACTGTGGACGAGGTGTTTGCATCTACCCTGGCCTCAGAGAGTGCTTCTGGTGATAGACAACCCTTCTTAGGTACTCTCACTATTTTTGCTGAACAACACACCAACAGCATACATGTGACAAACCTCAATCTAGGGTGCCATCTAGGGCTAAAAAAGCAAAAGTGACTACAGGCTCAGAGAAAACAAGACCCTGCTTGAATTTCTGAAAAGATGGGCATAACCAAAGCCAGAATAGGAAGACTGGAAAAATGCCTAATCCTTCAATGCACAGATGATGTTGCACATCAAGAAGCATTATGAACTTCCAGGGACCCCTGTCCTTCCCTAACAGTCAAGGTGTCAGCAACTAGTCATACAATGACTAGTATGGGAAAACTCTTGGATGGAGAGTGTAAAACAAGTGCTGTGTGCATGTGTGTCCCTATTACTTTGAACTACATTATGATGTGAAACTCCAATGCACCAATAAAAGTATTAAATAAATAAATAAATAAAACAACTGTTTTGAAGAAACCCAATGAGCTTCAAGAGAACAAAGAGAAATAATTCAATACTTTAACATAAGAGACACTTAGAGAGATGAGAGCAATTAAAAATTAAATAGAAATCCTTAAGCAGAAAAATATACTAAGTGAAATTTAAAATGTGACAGAAGGCATCAATAGCAGACGAGATCAAAAAAACAAACCAAAAGAAGTAGTAGGCCAAAGACAGCCTATTTAAAAATATGCAGTTGGTGGGGGTGAGAAAAAAGAATGAAAAGGGATGAAAAAAGCTTACAGAACTTTGGGACAGCATTAAAAGAAAAAATATTCAGGTTACTAGGGTTCAAGAAGGTCTTCAGAATGCCAAAGAGTTAGAAAGCTTATTCAAAGAGATCATAATAGAAAAAGTCCCAAACCTAGAAAAGGATATAAATATCCAGGTACAGTCAGGTCAAAGGTTGCCAATCAGATTTAACTCAACCAAGTCTACCCCAGGACATATTTTAATCAGGGTCTCAAAGGTGAACAGTAAAGAGAATATTTTCAAGGTTGCAAGAGTAAACAAGCAAATAACACATGAAAGTATCCCTATTTGCCAAGCAGCAGACCTCTCAGCAGAAACCTGATAGGCCAGGAGCTTGGTATAAGATATTCATAGTACTGCAAGGAAAAATTTTAAAAATGCCAGCCAAGAATACTGCACCCAATAAAACTATCCTACAGAAGTGAGGGAAAGATAAAGACATCCCCAGATGAACAAAAGCTAAAAGAATATGTTTCCACCAGACTCTTTCTATAAGAAATGCTAAATCTCAGCTGGGTGTGGTGGCACACACCTGCAATTGCAGTACTTGGGAGGCTGAGACAGGAGGATCATAGGTTCAAGGCCAGCCTCAACAACATAGCAAGACCCTTGGCAACTTAGCAAATTCCTGTTTCAAAATAAAAAGTTTAAAAAAGGGCTGGGAGTATATCTTGGAGGTAGAATGTGCCTAGTTTCAATCCCCGGTATAAAAAAAAAGTGTTAAAACTGATTGGTAAGAGTCACTTTACAGACAAATCTAGAATATTCTAACATTGTAAACATCATGTGCAAACTGTTTATATCCTCAGTGTGAAGACTAACCCCAAAACAATTAAATAGTAACTATATTAATATGTTAAATGATTAGCAATATAGAAAGATGTAAAATAAGATATAAAAATTCATGCTGGGGATATAGCTCAGTGGTAGAACACTTTCCTAGCCTACATAAGGCTCTGGATTCAGTCCCCAGTGCTGCCAGAACAACAACCCCAAAATTCAAATCGTGGAAAGGAATGGAATGTGAGTATAGTTTTTTTAATAGTATATTTTCTTTCTTTTTCTGTTATTTTTATAATCATGTTATGTTGCTATCATTTCAAAATAGGTTGTTATAATAAAAAAAATGCAAGCCTCATTGTAACCACAAAGCAAAAATCTATACTAGACAAATAAAAAATAAACAAGGAATCAAAACAGACTATTAGAGTAAATCAACCACAAAGGAAGACTATAAAAGAGGGAGAATAAAAGGAAGGAACTACAGTAAGAATAGAAAACAAGTTACAAAATGGCTATAGTAGGACCTTATCTGTCTATGTTTACCTTGAATGTAAAAGGATTAAATTCTCCAATCAAAAGACAGAGTGACTGAATGAATAAAGAAACAAGACCCAACTATATGTTGCTTACAAGAAATTCACTTCACCTCTAAGGATATGGATAGACTAAAAGTGAAGGTACAGAATAAGATATTTTATGCAAATGGAATACAAAAGAAAGCAGGAATAGCCATACTTATATCAGATAAAATAAAGTTTAAATTAAAAGCATTAAAAACAGATAACAATTCTAAATATATATGAACTCAATATCAGAACACACACGTGTATAAAGCAAGTATTAACAGATGTAAAGAGAGACTACAATACAATAATAGCTGGGAAATGGAGACTTTAACAACCCTCTTTCAGCAATAGACAAATCATGCAGACAGAAAATGAACACAGAGAAAAAACAGTTTAATTGCATCCTAGACCAAATGGACCTAACAAACATCTATAGAACATTCCATCCAACTACTGCAGAGTACATATTCTTCTTAACAATACATGGAACACTCTCCAGGAAATCCTGTGATAGGCTAGAGAACAAGTCTCAACAATTTTTTTGTTTTGCAGTACTGGGGATGGAACCCAGGGGCATTCTACCTCTGAGCTACACACCCAGCCCTATTTTTTATTCTTTATTTTGAAACAGGGTCTCAATAAGTTGCGGAGGGCCTCACTAAGTAGCTGAGGCTTGCCGTGAACCCGGATCCTTTAGTCTCAGCCTCCTGAGTACTGGGATTATAAGCGTGCTTGGCTCAACAATTTTTAAAAAATGGAAATTATGTCAAGTATCTTTTCTGACCACAATATAATGCAACTAGAAATTGATAATAAGAAAAACTTCAGAAACCACACAAACACATGGAAATTAGACAACTTACTCTTGAACAACCCATAGATCAAAGAAGAAGTTAAGAAATAAATTTAAACTGGTCATGGTGGCACATGCCTGTAATCCCAGTACTTGAGAAGCTGAAACAGGAGGATCACAGGTATAAGGCCAGCATTAGCAACTTCGTGAGATCCCTCAGCAATTTAGTGAGACCCTGTTTCAAAATAAAAAATGAAATAGGGCTGTGGGTGTTGCTCAGAAGTAAAATGCCTCTGGGTCCAACCTCCAGTACAATAAATAAATAAATTTAAGCATTTATTGAAACAAATGGAAATGGAAATACAACATACCAAAACCTATGGGATACAGCAAAAAAGTGCCAAGAGATAAAAGTTTATAGCAGTCAATACTTATATCAAAAAAGAAAAATCTCAAATAGACAACCTATTACTACATCTCAAGAAACTAGAAAACAAGAAAAAACCAAAGCCAAAAGGAAGGAAAAGAAGGGAAGAAGTAATAAAGATCAGAGCTGAAATAGGAGAAGTAGAGACAAAAAATACAAAAGAGCAACAAAATGAACAGCTGGTTCCTTGAAAAATTAAACACATTGACAAACCCTTATATAGACTCAGAAATAGAAAAGACTCAAATAAATGAAATCAGAGATGAAAAGGGAGACATTACAAATGATACCTCAGAAATAAAAAGAATCACTGGAGACTTTTACAAACACCTATTAGCCAAGAAATGTTATAACTTAGAAGAAATAGACAAGTTCCTGAACATGTGTGCTTTACCAAGATCGAATTATGAATAAATAGAAAATCTGAACAAACCAATAATGAGTAATGAGATTGATTCAGTAATAAAAAGTATCTCATTAAAGAAAAGCCCAGGACCAGATGGCTTCACTGCTGAGTTCTACCAAAGATTTAAAGAAATAATACAAATTCTTCTTAAATTATTCCAAAAAAATTGAAGAGGACAGAATTCTTCCAGACTCATTTTATGAGGGTAGCATTACCCTGATATCGAAACCAGACAAAGACACAACAAAAAAGAAAGCCACAGGCTAATTCATCAATGAATATAGATGCAGAAATACTCAACAAAATACTATCAAACCAAATCTAACAGCCCATAAAAAGATTATTCAATATGATCAAGTGGGATTCATCCTAGGGATGCAAAGATATTTCAACACTCACAAGTCAATAAACATGATACATCACATCAACAAAATGAAGGAAAAAACTACATGATAATCTCAATGAATACAGAAAAATAAAATTAAACTAAAAAACTTTTACCTTCATGATAAAAAACTCTGAAGAATTTAGGCACAGAAAACATACCTAGTTATAATAAAGGAGTCTATATATACTGAATGGGGGAAAACGTCCTAATCAGAACAATCAGACAAAATAAAGAAATAAAGGGCATCCACACTGGAAAGGTGGATGTCAAATTGTTACTGTTTGCCAATGACATGCTCTTATAAATAATAACCCTATAGACCACACACACACACACACACACACACACACACACACACAATTAGAACTAATAAACTCAGCAAAGTTGCAGGATACAAAATTAACATATAAAAATCAATAACTTTTCATACATCAAAAGAAAATTATCTCAGATAGAAATGAAGAAAGCAATTCCATTTACAACTTCTACAAAAAGGTACTTAGGAAAAAAAATTAACCAAAGAAGTGAAAGACTTTTATACTGAAAACTATAAAATATTTCATAAAATATATGAAGGAAATTGAAGACACACAAAAAAGGAAAAACATTTCATGTTAATGATTTGGAGAATTCAATATTCCTTAAATGTCCATATTTCCTAAAGTGATCTACATCATGGAAGGTGACTGATGGTTTTTTCAATTGTTCAGAGACTTGGACAGGGGAAGGCATACTTAGAGACAGACCTCTCAGAGTGGACACAGGAAGTGAGAATATTTGTATGTGAATAATCAATAAAATGTCATCCATTTCAAGAAAGTTTCTCAATATTTACATGTACAAAAAAAAATCTTCTGGGTATTTATCAGCCTCTTTCCTCGGCTACCCTAGAGACTACTCACAGGCCTGTATGTAAATTAGTGATGGTGCCAGGAAAGGAGGCTAAGCATAGGTTTAATGGCATGGGTTTTCTTTTTATAAAGCTAATATGCCTATGTTTACAACTGAGTGCCCTAACTGCCCAAACTAAAGGCCATCAGGGAGCCTTCCCATCCATCATTCCTTGGAGAGGGAAACTAACTTTCTAGGACAGGTTTATAACATTGGACCCCTTTTAGCCATCTTTCTATTCCATAATAGCATGTATTCTGCATACAGATTTGCTATCATGATATCCCACGTAGCACTCTCCCAACCAAGAAACTCATTAGTACAACCACTATGGAGATCAATACTGGAAGTTCCTCGAAATATAGTAATCTCAGTACTTGGGAGGCTGAGACAAGAGGATCACAGGTTCGAGGCCAGCCTCAACAACTTAGTGAGGCTCTCCATAACTAACTTAGTGAGACCATGTTTCAAAATAAAAAATAAAATAGGGATGGGTGTAGAATGACCCTGGGTTCAATCACCAGTGCCCCCCCAAATACTAGGAATGGAATCACTATACAATCCAGCTATACCACTCTTCAGTATTTTTCCAAAAGAGTTAAAGTTAGAATACTAAACTGATACAGGTATACCCATGTTTACATCAGCACAACAGTCAAATTATGGAACCAACCTAGGTGTCGATGAATAGATGAATGGGTAAAGAAAACATGCTACATACACACAGCCGGGCGTGGTGGCGCACGCTTGTAATCCCAGTACTTTGGGAGGCGGAGACTGGAGGATCCGGGTTCG
>PVJS01003270.1:0-76947 GCA_004027185.1 Glis glis
AGTTTCCACAAAAGTTCTTTTTTGAAGTAATTCATCCACAACTGTCCTTGAGCCCTTTGCCCTTCTGGGCTAATGTAAGCAAGAGTGCGGGAATGTTATGGGCCAAAGTTACATTGTTATGAGTTTGACTTTCTGGGCAAGATTCGTCTGTTTTACTCATAGGGCACAGTTGATAATTTGGAGAAGAACACTGTACTCATTGAGCCATATTTATTAAAGATTAAGAGAATCATTGATATGAAGGTTTGCAAAAATACACTCAGATGCAACCTCCTTGAGTTGTGTCTGTTTGTCACTCATCGCCGACTCCTTGCCCACCTTCCCGAGACCCCTGTCCCGTCAGTCTCTGCTCTCCGGCTGAGCTGGTCCGTCGCAGGTGGCGCCCCACGTTGGGCGCCACCTGCGTCGGTCTCAATGCTCTCCGGCTGAGCTGGTCCGATGCAATTAACAATGACCTCAGGCATGTCACTCTCTCTGTCTGGATCTCAGTTTTTTTTATATGTATATGACTGGGTTGTCACAGTGATTTTCGATCAAGCCTGTATTGCCCCTCTTTGGAGGGTCTGGAAGCATGTGGAGAAGTTTGGGGTTATCACAATGACTGGGGGTGCTACTGGCAATCAGTGGATTGAGGAAAGGATGTTAGCTTCTGAGCTTCATCAAGGAGGACCTGAGTCATGCACAACAGAATATTGTCTGTCCCCCAAAGGCACCATTGTCCCAGTGAGAAACACGGCATCAGATGACCCCTGAGCTCCAACCACGTTTTATAACTCAGTGGGGTGAGGGTTAAACATTTATAGGAGGACATTTTGTAAAAATTACTAGAAAATCCTTCCCAATAGTCCAGTTTCCTGGGAAGTGCATGTTCCTTTTATCTGGTAAATGAGAAGTCTATAAAAGCCCAAGAAACTGGGTGTGGTGGCCCACACCTGTAATCCCAGTACTTGCTCCCAAGTACTGAGACAGGAGGACCGCAGGTTCGAGGCCCATCTCAGCAATTTAGCAAGACTCTCAGAAATCTAGCCAGACTCTGTTTCAAAACAAAATACAAAGAAAGGGCTGGGGGTGTAGCTCAGAGGTAGAATGCCTCTGGGTTCAATCCCCAGTATCACACACACACACACACACACACACACACACACACAGAGCCAAGAAACCACAGATTCATTCTGTGTCCTGCTCCTCCCTATCCATTTCCCAGCCCTCTGTAGCAGTCTCACCGCACAGGGCATTGCATCCTGGCTACTTTTTTCATGCCACTTCTGACCATAAGGGTAAGGGACTCAGTGTCTCCTTTTCTTCCCCCAAGTTCTTGTGCTGTGTGAGTGTTAAATAGCTTTCTAAGGCACGAGAAGGGAAGGGAGGAACATATTAGGTAAGCATAGGGGTAGACCATCACTGGCCAGTGGGAGAGAGGTGGAGGACTGTGGATCATGTAAATACGTTTCCACCCTGGTGAACTTCCATATCTGAACTCAGGATAATGAGCCTCTCTCCTCCCCCCAGCTTCAGCTGCTTCTTATCACTCTTCACAGAAAGGAGGTTTACTCACTGCCTGCCTGTACTGGGCCGTAAAAGCCCCATAGTAAGCCACACAAGCCGCTCCTATGAACACATTCCCGATGATGTTTGAGATCTCCTCCTCAAATTTCTGTATGCTTTCTTCCCATCGGACCTGCTCATCTCCTAATGCGGCTGTCAGCTTTCCTGCACGAAGCAGGCGGGCTTTTGTCAGAGCCATATTCCTTGCTAGAAAAAAAATCAAGAGCCTAATGTTATTCAATATTTTTCTTTTTTTTTATTGGTGCATTGTAATCATATATCTTGATGAAGTTCAGGGAGATAGAGGCATACATGCACACAGCACTCGTTGAGCCCTCCCCCAGTTCCCTCCCCTCTACCCCTCCCTCCCCACCTTCCGTGCTCAGCACAGTGATTGGCTTTGATAAGTGTGTGTATGTACATCATGTCCACTGAGGTGTTTCCCTCTTCAAGTCTCCCCCCCTCCCATCTCCCTCAGTTAGGTCCCCTCCTTCCTTCACTCCTCTTAAGGTTTCTCCTCCTTTGTCTGGAGTCCCTCCTATGTCCCAGTTTCTCCCTAGCTTCTGCATATGAGGGAGAACATCCACCTTTTCACTTTTTGTGATGGACTAATCTTGCTTAGCATAATATTCTCCAGTTCCACCCATTTCCCTGGAAATGACATAATTTTGTTTTTCTTTATGGCTGAGTAGAATTCCATTGTGTGTATATCCCATAATTTTGTAATCTATTCATCTGTTGATGGACATCTTGGCTGGTTCCATAGTTTGGCAATTGTGAATTGTGCAGCTATACACATAGATAGGCATGCATTACTATGGTAGTTTGGTTTCAATTCTTTTGGGTAGATAACCAGGAGTGATATAGTTAACAATTAAAAGTTTAGAAATCCACCTCCTTTTGTTTGTAGCAGAATTAGCATTATTTAGCCAATGATGTCAACACATCCCTATGAAATCTCACACCAGTTCAACATTATTTCCTATTTCAGAACCAAGTCTAAATTTGCTTCTTCCATGCCAAGAACTCCTTTCAATGCTCCTTTACTCTGGCTGAATACAGTGTTCTTTGTGCCCTGTAGTATTTATTTTCTAGATCAAGTTCATCTGTTATGTTGAGGTAGAATGCAACATATTCCAACAAGCCTTGCTCAGATATAGGATGTTGAACATATGCACTACCTGCAGTTATTCCCATTTAATACTAGAAAACTAATGGAAGAAGTCTCATGAAAATATGTTCTACATGTTGGGTAAAATCCAGTATCTGATTGCCTGAAAATTCATTCCTTCTACTTTTGAAAATCAGGCATTTCCTGACCCATGCATCTTTTATGAGTTACTTACACAGACTTTCTTTTTCATTCACACTTTTTTCATATTCATCTTGTAAGGCCTGAATTTGATCTTCCACTTTTTTTAGTAATGCTTGCTTTTCTTTCAAGGTAGCCATTGTAACATCAAGTTCAGCCTAATAAAATCAAGCAAATATTTAAGAATAGGTCCCCAAAGAGGTCAAATTTACCCATTTATAATAGATATCTTTAAAAAAATATGATTTATGTTCTCTTTTTCATGTCCCAAAATACTTTGACATGATATACAAAATTAAAATGTTTAAGTAAAACATAAGAATAGAACCCAACCAACCAAATAAAAACAGAACTAAAGCCCAACAAAATCAATCATAAAAGGAATAAAGAAACAGATGTACCAAGCATTTGAGATGAATGTTACCACGATGGATTATTCATTTTAAATGATGAAACCAATTAAATGTTTGTGAAATAGTGAAAATTATTTTTTCCAAACTTATTCTCTATACCAGAGGTTGTAAACTGTGGCTTGCAGGCCAAATCTAGCTTGATGCTTGTCTTTGTACACTCTGTGAGCTAAGAATGGTTTTTACATTTTGTAATGATTTACAAAAAGAAGAATGCTTTGTGACATATGATACTGGTGTGAAATTTGAATTCCAAAGTCCATAAATAAAGTTGTATTGGAACATAGTCATGCTTATTTGTTTATGTAGGTTAATGACTTTGTGTGTGTGTTGGGGGGGTAACAACAAAGTTGAATACTTGTAACAGAGACCCATGTGGCCAACAATGTTTAAAAAATCTAGCTGGGCGTGGTGACTGACGCTTGTAATCTCAGTACTTGGGAGGCTGAGACCGGAGGATCCGGGTTCACTGCCAGCCTCAGCTACTTAGTGAGGCCCTCTGCAACTTAGTGAGACCCTGTTTCAAAATAAAGAATAAAAAATAGGACTGGGGATGTAGCTCAGAGGTAAAATGCCCCTGGGTTCAATCCCCAGTACTGAAAAAAAAAATTACTATCTGGATCTTTAGAGAAAATTTTTGCTTCTATCTGTTCTTTATCCATGATTCTCTGTTTTTTTTTTTTTTGCGGTACCGGGGATTGAACCCAGGGGCGTTTTACCTCCGAGCTACACCCCCGGCCCTATCTTTTTTTTATACTTTATTTTGAAACTGGGTCTCACGAAGTTGCGGAGGGCCTCACTAATTAGCTGAGGTTGGCCGCGAACCCGGATCCTTCGGTCTCCACCTCCCCAAGTACTGGGATTACAAGTGTGCGCCACCACGCCCAGCTTGATTCTCTGTTCTTGGGAAGACAAAGGCCTCAATTTGATTGTGGGTTAAGCGGGTTCTGACCCTCAGATGACATCGCCTGGTGAGGGAGTATTCAGCAAATTGAAACGTAGACTGTCAGATGCTGGGGCCAGCAGCCACAGACAGAGTTCCTTTTTTTTTTTTCAGATGAATATACTAAGAACTCATTTTCCTTTAACTCTTGATGAAGACTGATTTTTAGAGGAAATTTTTTAAAAGAAATTTTTGTTTAAAACATTAGCTCATTTGTGTCGTCACTATGTATTGCACAGGATCACAGTGGCATTATACAGAGAGCTTGAATAATGATGATCATGGCCTTAAATTCTATAAGATATCAAATTATGGGTAAGGTACCTGTGCAGCCCGGAGTTTTTGTCTCTTTGGTTCAACTTCCTTGACGACCCGAGAGTACAAATCCATTGCTCTTACCCACATGCACATAGATTTACATGCTTTGGATACCTTCTCTACTTTTTCAGGCACAAAATCTGGATTATTAATATACTTTTGAAGCTTTGTCAATATCTGAGGCTTTATATTTTCCTTATCGTATTCTAAAAGCCTTCTTAGAAAGTTAGAATCACCAAGAAGTTGCTTTGCTGTTGGCCAATCAGGCCTGAAAGATATGATAAGTTAATAACATTATAATCAAGTAATACAAGAACAAAAGAGATGTATTCCTCTGAGGACAATATTATCTCATTAGGTGGGTACTTTTTATCTCAGTACTATAATACCAGTAAATTGGTAGTTATGTGGACCACAAATAATTAATTGAAAGGGATGCCTAAAACTCCACACAACCCAAATTTGGTAGAGAAAGAATTATAAAACAGTAGTTTCAGAAATACAAGGCATTATAGAAATAATAGTTTCTCCCCCCCGCCGTCTCTCTCTCTCTCTACCTAGTAAGGCCCTCCGCAACTTCTTGAGACCTGGTTTCAAAATAAAGTATAAAAAAATAGGGCCGGGGTGTAGCGCGGAGGTAGAACGCCCCTGTGTCAATCCCCGGTACCGCAAACAAACAAACAAACAAACAAACAAACAAACCCTAGGAATTCACATTTAATCTCTTTTGCCCTAATTTTGACCCTTAACATATCTTGCTAGGACACCTTCAAAAATCTCCTAACTGGGCCTATGTCTCTTGGTAACCTGGCTCTCTGGAACTTTTGCCACATTGGTTTTTCTGTTATGAAAATCTGATTAGGTAACAAGTGTTCAATGGTTCTCAGACCCCTCTGCACAGGGGGCTTTCTCTCTGTGCTCTGTAGAGTTCCCTGGGCCCTACCGTGGTGCCAGCCTGAGGGTCAGTGCGGAGGCCTGGTGGTGGTGGGGTACTCCAGGCCCTTTGTTCAGTTATATATAGAAGGTTCATTAGAAGATCATTCATATTGGAAAAAGGACTGCATTACATCTTCAAGATGAAATCTGGACTGTTCTGGGCAGCATACAGGAATCCTCATAATGCAATAACCACCTTTCTACTCAGCCCCAACCCACTCCATGAGCTCCACAGGTTCCTGATCTCTTTCCCCAGGGTCCCTCACTCTGGTTGAATGAAAAACCTGTTTGCACTTCTCCACTAGACTGTCTGCATTTTGTAGGGAAAACCTTTTATCTTTTAGCTTTTACCATCTAGAACAAAATAGATGTTGAAAAAAAATGCATGCTTAAGGTGGGTGTGCTGGCACACACTTGTAATCCCAGTACTTGGGAGGTTGAGACAGTATGATCTCAAGTTCGAGGCCAGTCTCAGAAACTTAGGGAGGCCCTCAGCAACTTAGCGAGACCCTGTTTCAAAATAAAAATAGGAGCCGGGCGTGGTGGTGCATGCTTGTAATCCCAGTACTTGGGAGGCTGAGACAGGTGGATCGCAGGTTCGCAGCCAGCCTCAGCTACTTAGGCCCTCCGCAACTTAGTGAGACTCTGTTTCAAAATAAAGGATAAAAAATAGGGCTGAGGGTATAGCTCCAAGGTAGAATGCCCCTGGGTTCAGTCCCCAGTACTGCAATAAATAAATAAATAAATAAAAATAGGGCTGGGGGTGTAGCTTGGAGGTAGAATGCCCCTGGGTTCAGTCCGCAGTACTGCAATAAATAAATAAATAAATAAATAAATAAATACATAAATAAATAAATAGGGCTGGGGGTGTAGCTCAGAGGTAGAATGCCCCTGTGTTCAGTCCCAGTACTGCAATAAATAAATAAATAAATAAATAAATACATAAATAAATAAATGGCCGGGCGTGGTGGTGCACGCTTGTAATTCCAGTACTTGGGAGGCTGAGACAGGAGGATCTGGGTTCGCGGCCAGCCTCAGCTACTTAGTGAGGCCCTCTGTAACTTAGTGAGACCCTGTTTCAAAATAAAGAATAAAAAATAGGGCTGGGGGTGTAGCTTGGAGGTAGAATGCCCCTGGATTCAATCCCCAGTACCACACACAAAAAAATGAATGAATGAATGAATAAATAAATAAAAATAGGGCTGGGGGTGTAGGTAGGAGGTAGAATGCCTAGGGGGTCAATCCCCACTAACACATACACACATACACACACACACACACACACACACACACACACACACACACATACACGTGCACACACACAGCTTGCTTAATCAATTTGTTGAATGGCTGATGAAATCATTGAGAGGTTGGAGAAGAAAATGGACATACATACATGCAAATGGAGAAAGACAGTCAAGAAACCCCAGAAGATATTCTGGCAATATCTGCTTCTGAACTACTCACTTGGCATTCAAGAGAATGGAGATTGCTTCCATCACAGTCATGACCAGATCTGGGGGCTTTGTAAAAACCCTGATTTCAGATATGTCTGCCTTATCTAAGGAGTCCAGGGCTTTGTTGGCAGCGTCAAGGGCGGGCAGCGCCTCCTCAAGGTCTCTCTGGGCGTCCATGGCGATCGCCTGGGTCTCCTCGGCTTTCACCTTTGCCATCGCTTCATCTTCTTGCACAACGTTACGCACCTACCATTGAGACAGGACTGCTGAAGTGCGCGCATTCTGACTGAACATCCTACTCTGAAACCCGAACTCTGACACGCTCCACAATCTGAGACTTTTTGAGCACCCATGTGATGCCACAAGAGTCATCTGACCTCACGTGACAGTCACAACCCGGGCACACTAAAAATGCTGTATAAAATTATCTCTCGGCAATCTGTATAAGGTACATGTAAAAGACAAATAAATTTTGTGCTTAGACTTGGGTTTCATCCCCAAGATATCTCATTATGTATATGTAAATATCCCCAAATCTGAAAAAAATCCAAAATACTTCTGGTCCCAAGCATTTCGGAGAAGGGATAGTCAACCTGTATTTGAATTTCACTGTTTTAAAACAAAGGCAATAATAATGAGTTGTATTTGCCTTTTGGATCAGACCAATGGTGAAGGGGAATTGGCCAGATTACATTTATGTTCTTTTTCTATCACCTGCCACATTGATAGCATTATAGAGATAAACTTATTATAACAAGCAGTTTCTTCTTAGGAGAGAAATAGGTGCTCTATATTTGTAGGTGGTACTTTTCTTATAACTTTGTCTCACTCCCTGAGCTTCACCAATTCTCTGGGACAGAACCGGTCTTGATTTAGTAAAGGGAGACTTAAAAATATTGCTAAATTGATAAAAAAAATACTATTGCCAAATCTGTCACCCAATTATTTTAATTATATATATATATATAAAATAAAATAATCCAATCATATATCATTCTATATAAATTATTAATGGATGACCAAAGCCTTCTCACCCACACCAACAGGCAATGCAGCATACCTGATCAGCATTTTCTTGATCCACTGCCAATTTCTCCATGAGGGCTTCAACGTCCTGTGATTTTGTTAAAAGCACAGGTTCTAAAGCTGAAAGATCTAATTTCATTTTATCTACTAGTTCATTTGTTTCCAGTAGCTTGGTGAGACCGTTCTTCACCCGATCTCGTGCCTAAATGACAACAAAAATTATTTTATGACGAGCATTATAAACTATAGGTTTACTGGCATTTATTACTCAGATATTAGAATTTTACATCTACAGAATTAGTAAGTCAGTTTGTAATACTTTAAGTTGTGAAAGTATCACAATCTGGGAAATCTTCAGGTAACAGAGCTCCAGGAAATGGCCATGCCATTCACTCTGACGTGTTTGGATTCACGCCTCCTGGCCACAGTTGTGTGGTGTCACATCACTGAACTGTGGCTCACGGAGGGCAGGGACTGCACTGTATTTTTTTTATTCCCCATGGTGGTATGCTGAATCAGCAAGGGACAAGTTTAGACAGGAATCCCTGGAGGCCATGGTTCTAGAAGCTTGTTTACTTGAGATGAGACCTCGGGGAGACGAAGTCTTGGGCACCTAGCTCTGGTTTCTGGATCTGAACGCTACTTCCCAGGGGTGAAAACTGTTGGATCAAGTGAAAACTAGGATCAAAGAGACTATATGTGGTAGAGGAGACACCTGAGATGAACCGTTTTTTGAAGGTGAGTCAGAAAGCTTGGTTCGAACTGGCAGTTTTCAAAAATATCTGTTGAGTTATTTTACAAGAATACACATTTTATGAGGTAAAAATCCTCTGAAGAACATTTTAAATACTGAAATGGCAAATGCTTGCATTTTTACTGTGTTTAAAATGTTGAACACTTTGGGATGTGTTAACAGCCTGAAGATGATGATGATAATAGCAGCCACTATGTTCCGAGCACCTCATGCATGGGAGACCATAGTCTATGCGCTTCATAAACAGCATCTTATTCAAATTCCACAACAACCCAAGAGGGAGCTGTAGATATTATTAAACCTTATTTTCCACTAAAGCTTACATAAATGACGTAACATGCTCATGGCTGCCCTGCAAGAGTAACCTGGGTGCATGTAGTCTGGCAGACACTAAAGTCCTTGGTCTCAGTGGGAACCATTGGCACACGTTAGACCATTAAGGCCTCATCTTTACTGCTTAACAAAAGGTTTTCTACCATATTCCAAACACTGCAGAGATGACTAGATCTCTGCTTATCTTTGATGCTATTGAAATGTTCCTATGGTTCTACTGAGTCAATGATACTTATGTAAGTGATAAAATGAAAATGTAAATATCCAGGAAAGGAGATCCCTTGTATCAACAGCACAAGGCCCTTTTTTGGCCATACTGCGGGCTATGATGAAAAAGGCTCTGGAAGGTAGGACAGATACACAGATCTTCCACTCTTTCTCAAAGGTTTTGAGTTCTAGGATTTTTTATTTTTTATTTTTTACTGTCAATATTGAACTTACTGAAACTATCTGCTTCCTTTTCCCACTCAGCATTGACAGGTAGAGATTGATGAGCTCCAGGTAAGAGGTGGGCGTTGTGTAGTACCGCCTGCGGAGCTCCGTGTAATAGCGGTCTGCCATATGGGAGACACTCAAGTGAACGTTCACGCACATCAAGGAAAGCTTTTCTTTCAGTTCTTCATTTCCAGGATCAACAGCTGAGAAAAATGTCTTCGACACAGAAAGAAGTGCCTCTTTGGGCCACTGTAAATAAAGAAGCAAAATCTGTTTGTTGGTTCAGTAACATGTAGTTAAACAATGAAGAAAACGATTTCTCTGGAACCTCTCCTCTCCTAGCCCCACCGTTCACCCAGTTAACTCGTGCTCCTGTCTCTGGTGCTTAATGAATTGAATATTCTCTCTGCCCATTACAGAGGGGCCTGGGTCTGCATTTGCTGACCAGTGCATCCTCAGCACAGGGTCAGGCATAAAGAAGTTGTTCAATAAATATTTATTGAATGAGTGAATGATAGAGTGGGTGTCATTAGATTTCCATGAATGGAGTCATCTATGTTATAAGGACCTCGTGTCCTCACTCTATTTATTATAAAGTTGCGATGTTAGGTCCACCATTGTAATCACCACTTTGCACACGTCTCCTTTGTTCTTGTATCTTTGAACTCGCCTGAACCTTAGTCAAATGCAACTCTACATGCCTGTAACTGAGCAGCTGAGTACGAATAGAGAAAAACACACAGCCATGCAGACGGGCCTCACTTTAAATTCATGACAGCTAGCTCCTTAGTGCACCCACAAATTGCTTCTACCTTTTCTCTTTTCCTTCCTTTCTCTTCCCTTCCCTTCCCTTCCCTCCCTTCCTTCTTTCCTTTCTTTTGTGATACTTGGGATTGAACCCGGGGCATTCTATCTCTGAGCTACACTTCTCCCCCCACCTCAGCCCTATTTTATTTCTTATTTTGAAACAGGGTCTCACTAAGTTGTGGAGTGCCCCGCTACGTTGCCGAGGCTGGCCAAGAACCTGCTCCTGTCTCAGCCTCACAAGTACTGGGATCACAAGTGTGCACCACCACACCCAACTGCTTCTACATTTTCCAATACATCAGTTTTGTACTCTCCTAAGTGAATGTTTCATATTCTATCCACTTTCTCAGACTGCTAACACTTCTTCTTTCCTCTTCACCCTCAGCTGATGACTTTGCTTCCCCCCTGACTGCAAAATTAGAAGAAGAAGAAGAAGAAGAAGAAGAAGAAGAAGAAGACGACGACGACACTGATGGCTCCATCCCACCCTCATTGCTTACTCAAGCACATTGGTCCTACACACTTAATGTATGCTGCATCATCAATATATTTCTCTTTTCTGGAACATTTTCATCAGCACATATATTCATGCTGCTTATATTTCCTACTCAAAAAATATTTTTTCTTGACCTCATGTACCCCTCTAGCTCTTACCCCACTGGGCCCTCTGCTCTCCTTTGGGTAAAACTTCTCAAAATTGTTGCCTATATTCACGATCTCTGGTTCCTCTCCCCTCTTCTCTCTTCACCCTCTCCCCTACCACGCATTGAAACAGCTGTCAAGATCACTGATAACTCCTATACTGCCAAATCCAAGGATCTCCTCTTTCTTTATAGTTTTGTCTGAGTTCTATGATTGTCATTGTGGTCCCTTGTATAAAAGTAACTTCCCAGTAGCCTTTAAAATAAATACAAGTATGGTGAATTATTCTCAATGTGTTACCCCTTTAAAATCAAGCAAGCCCAACTTCTCAAAGAGATATCCTGGGACGTCACCAACCTGGACAAACCAGTCAATGGTGCAGCAGTTCACCAGTGATGGAAACATCCGGCATCGGGACCGAAAGGCCTCCCCAACAGGACTCATGCAGAGAACAATGTGCAGCTTCTGACGGACTCTGCTGATAAAGTACTGAAACACCTGACGAAAACAACAATATTTTTTAATTTAAAAGAAGGATGACACAACAATGAAAATACCCATTGGCTAAAGCATTTAAGGTTACCGATATCAAATAAAAAACGTGAGCAGAGTAGAAAGGTCAATTGTCTTGTTGAATGTGCATTCTAAGCCCTTTCTCTCATGCAGTCTGGAAAGGTTAAAAGTAACATTTTGCAGACTTCATTGCAACCTGGATGTGATGTGATTAAGGTCCTCGTCATCAATATATTTGAGGGGACCCTTTGAATAAAGAGAAGAGAGGTATGTACACAAGGTTTTGTTTTGGGACAGATGACAACTGAAAGAAATGGGCAGGGTACAGGCATCCGTTTTTTCAGGTGCAGAGTCTGGTGGAAGTGGCATGGCCCCAGAGCCGCTATCTTCTCATTTCAGCTGCTTCCTCACACGGAGGAGGACACATGGCTTTGGAGCAGAGGCACACTGATTGGTTAGCAGCTGCGTGGTTCCGCAGGAATGATGTGGCAGAGGCACACACTCCGTACACAGCTGACTTCCGCAGGTGTGTGTTACGTGCCCTCCCAGTGATTCTGTATCCCTCTAATAAATCCCTTAGGGCTTGGGCTTACATTAGCTGAAGTAGATTTGCTGCCTGTACTTCTAATCCTTAACAGTACAGGAAATTCTCACACAAGATCACAGAAAATATATGAGGAAGAATAGCCAGAAAGTTGAGGAAGGTGTATAAGGAAGGGAAAAGACTGGGATAGATGGATGGAATCACGGTGCTGGAGAAATGGAAGCAGAAGCAGCTCCATTGCTCCTGAGAGAGTGAGAGAAGTGCACGTACGTTTTAGTTGTGCAAACCTTGCAGAGAGGCAAGAGGATCAAAAACACTAGACTCATGCCTGAGCCCTCCTCAGCCATGACGGTGTGCAGAATGAACTTGTGCTTTAAGAGGAACAAGAGGAACTGGCCAGGTTGGACAAAACTACGGCATCCCTGGGCAGTAGGGTTTCTATTTTCTGCTTCCATGGACTGTTTTGGAAGTCTGATGAACCAACACTTTAAACATAGAAAATAAAACACATAGAAATACAAAGAAAGCTAGTTATATTGAAAAAAATTCTATCCATGGTGCCCTTAATGGGATTTGTGGACTGTTTAATAAAAGGCTAAGACCACTCTTTGTTTAGAAAGTCATGTAACTATGCTGGGATGTCCTACTTCATCTCTGTTCCCCTCGGAGATTCCAACTTCTTTTGCTCTCGGTCTGGTGGCTGCTAAAACCTGCTCCAGTTCATCCTTTTCAAATAAATTAGGCACTTCACCCGAGTTCAGGATGTTATTTATATCTTCTAGGAACTCTTCCACTACAATCTGTAGAAGAAAGCAGAATGATCATTATAACTCATTTTACAGTTATTACACATTAAGTTATATATAAAGCAAATATTCTAAAATTCACATGTTATCTTTAAGAGATGATCTTAAAAATTAGATGGATTCCTAAAATTCTAACATAGCAAATATATTGATTTTTCATTTTTCTTCCTGTTTTGTTTCTTAAAAGGCATTCATATTTTGCCTAGTCAAATTAAACTCTATTCTAACATCTTGCTTCTCTTAATTTCCTCTCACATTTATAATAGTGTTGCAGATATATGTACACATGTGATCTAGTTATGGCTATGTTTTCTCTTCATTCCTGTAGAACATATGAGATTGGGGTTTTCAACAGTGTGTAATATCTTTTTGTTTGGTTAAAGTTGATCAAGACAATATGACTTTATTGTTCGAGTTTTAATACTTATGAGCCCTTTTATATAACTTTCTTGATTTTTAAAAAAGTTTAAAATTCTGTAAGAAATACTTTAATTTTAGAATAATTAAAAAATATAAGTACACAAAACTAAAAAAACAAAATCACTCACAGTCCCATGACCCAGACATTTTCTTGTATATATGGTATGTCTGTTAAGATCTACATTAAACCGAAGAGCCCATGTGGTGGATGTTTTGTACACATAAGATGATATAATGACACATTATAAACATATTTTTCACATTAACTAATGTGAATGCATCTATGTTTAATTGTTTTTTGGAGCTGGGGATTGAACCCAGGGCCTCACATATGCCAGCCAAGGACTCTGAGCGACCACTGAGCTACATTCCCGGCCCACAAATTCTTAATTTTTCACATGGTACTCTATGATGTGATTATATCAGAATTTACTTATATGACTCTCTCTCACTGTACATGGCCACTCTTTCAAGTTATTGTTTTAAAACATTACAATAGATACTTTTATACATGCAACTTTGTACAAAGCTCTGATTATATGTAAAAGAAATGTAAAGGCTTCATATACATATTACCAATTGCCTTCCAGGAAGATTTTGCTAATTTATAATCTTCCTGTGAGAAGCACACAGGCTTATTTTCCCAAAACCTTTGCCAGCATTGCGTATTATGATTTTTAACTTTTGCCAATTTGCAAGGCCAAACAAGATTATTCATTTATTTATTTTTGCGGTGCTGGAGATCCAACCTAGGGCCTTGAGGATGCCAGGCCCATACTGTTTTTATTTATTTACATTTCTTTGATTACTAGTGAGGCTGCATATTTCTTTTTAGGAACTTATTATTCACATTAAAGTACATTTTTATACATCTTCTATTGGTGTGGTTGGCTTTTACTTTTCCATTAGTAATAAACATTTGTATGTCATACATATTAAAATTTTTTCCCATTTTGTGCTTGCACTCAATCCTGCTTACGATGTCTTAAAAATTAAAAAGAAGTTAAAAATATTTACATGTCAAATCTATACTTTTTTATTTTTTGGCTCATTTCTAGAAGGGTCCCCCCACCAAAATTAAAATACCAAACAGTAGTCAATGTTGAAAATCCTTTATTATAGATTTCAAGATTAAATTGGTTGTTATAGATACATAAGGAATTTTATTTTAATTTTAGAGTAATATATATTCCTCTAGTTGAATTTACTTAGGGAATTATATGTTCTTATATGCACTTCTAAAGAAAGTTATTACTTTCCCTCAAAGAACAGTTAAGAACTTTCCTTATTGAATCTCACTATGATGTATAATTACACTGTACCAATAAAAGTATAAAAAAACTCTCCTTAACCTTTGATCATGATTACTTAGAATTTAAAGGGGGACGCTTGGAAAGCTAAATAAAAAAGTATCATAAAAGCCTTTTACGAAGTGCAGGAAATCTGCAGCCGGAGACAGCGACCCTCTGACCTCCATCATACAAGCTTCTTTCAGCACATTCTGGATGTACCACTCTTACACGTGGGCGGTTAAACTATGTACCTGGGTGTCGGTGAAAAGGAAAACCATATTTTTGTCATCTACGCCAGCCATTTTGTACAACTTCCTCAGGTCGTCGTGAAAAGTATCATAATTATATCCCCGGCTAAGTTCGATCTGCATACATTTGTAACCACATATGTGCGCCGCAAGTCTGGTAAGAGACTGTTTTCCTGTGCCTCCGACTCCCACGAGCAGGGCGTTGCCTCTTTCCTGGCGGATCATCCGGGCAATCCTGCAGGAAGCAGAGCAGAGAAAGATTTGCTTCGGGTTCACAGTCGTGGCTTCTGCTCAGGCTTCCCCAGCGGGGGAGGCTGGCGGACAGTGGGGCAGGACGTCCCACTCCATGCGGGAGCTGGCTACCTCTGAGCTCACAGCTGGGTGAACCTGTGCTCCTGACAGCTGGCGGCTCTCTGCCCTAGACAAGTAAATATAAAATAAGGTAAAATCTCTTCTCCTTTTGTCAAAGTGCACAGGATTTTGTCAGGAACCCTGACTAATGTAGGGTGCAACTTATATGAGCCATTATATCAGCGAGCTCAGCGAGGCAAGCAGAAAAATCACTGGACCTTTGAAAAGATACCCAGTTCAGAAGGAGAGTCAATGGGAACAAGTACTGCAAGATAATCACAATTTTAGAAAGTTTCTCATTCATAATAATGAGAATTTTAAAAAGCACTGTAATTATGATACTACTAGACCGAATACTCAGAGAATGAGGAAAAAAAATCTGAGTTTAGGGAAAATTGGAGCAAGATGGGAAATCTGAGTACCAAACCGAAGACCCCCTTGGAAGACAATTCTCACAGTCGGGGAGTCCTGGGAAACGGCTGGGTGAGGTGCAGGACAAGCTCAAGGGCTGTGCCCAGAGCGCAAAGAAAAAAGACAGTGATATAAAAAGGACAAGAAGCCGGGCGTGGTGGCACACACTTGTAATCCCAGTACTTGGGAGGCTGAGACAGGAGGATCCGGATTCACGGCCAGCCTCAGCTACTTAGTGAGGCCCTCCGCAACTTTGTGAGGCCTGGTTTCAAAATAAAGAATAAAAAATAGGACTGGGGGTGTAGCTCTGAGGTAGAATGCCCCCGGGGTTCAATCCCCAGTACCGCAATAAATAAATAAATAAAATTAAAAAAGACGAGAGAAAATGGAAGACCAGAAGGACAAATCCAGGAGGAAAAAGGGGATCCCTGAGACCACGTACTAGGAATTACAGAAGAGAGACAAAAGGGACTAGAAATGACGTAAGAGTTGCCAAAATGAAGAAGAAACCCTGGAACTGGGCCCGCAGACCCAACAGAGCCACTGGGGTCAGGAAAGGAAGTCAAACAGGAGAGGCAAAGCACCAAGTATTTTCTAAGACACATATAAATATACAACATAAACCATATAACAAATCCATACATTTGTAAACATACAGAGATCATGTCTTAGATGTAAGTGAAATGCTCGGTGAGTATCCTATAGCAGAAATAATAGCTTACCTCCAAAGGAATAAAAAAATTAAGGACAGCCTCAGTCATCTATTCTATAAGATGACATTTCGCAGGGTAATGGTTAGAGGGGGTGAATATCATGTTATGGCTCAGAGAATGAGACATCTGCAAATGCTTCCTGAAAGACTCCTTGAAGACGTACAGAAGTATGAAAACAATTTAAAAATCCAAGAAGGGGGAAGGGTGTCAGTCTAAAAGCGAGCAGTATGTATGACAGTGAAGTCTATATGTTGTTAAGTTGATTAAAAACAGGAATGATAATGTCAATGAATTCTTAAAAAGAAGATAGAAAATGTAAAAATAATTTCTTTAAAAATTATCATCATCGTTATTTAGTATCTCAGAATTAGCAGGAACTAGAAATCATGGGAGAAATGTAAAAGCAGGTTTCTTTCTTTTTACTAGGAAGTTATTTAGTTTTATTTGTGATGCTGATAGTTGGAGAAAACTAGGTTCAAGTATTCTAAATTATAATTTATTATAATAGTCAATAAATTACTATGTCAATAATAATGTAATAATTATTATTAAACAATTTATTTATAATTTATAATAAATAGTATATGATAAATTTTACGAGTTACAACAAATTATCATTCTATTAATTTAATAGTATAATATAACTATTATTATTAATATAAATTCTATTTATAATTTTAAAATATTTGAACCTAGTTTTCTCCAATTATCAACATCACAAATAAAACTAGATAGGTAGATAACTTCCTGTAAAAAAACAAAAGAAATTAAACCTGCTTTCACATTTCTCCCATGATTTCTAGTTCCTGCTGACCCAATCTGAGATTTTAAATAATGATAATGGATAATTTTTTAAAAAGAAATTATTTTTAATTGAAAATTTTATTTCATAAAATTTAGTAAAATAGCTTTATAATTTTAAAAACTATGGATGTATAACATGGTCCCCGTAACTCTTGACAGAAAACCATTGCCAACCCTTTCCCACATGTACTCTCCATCATGAGGACCTGGATGCTGGCCATTCTTGATGAGAACAGTGTACAGCGTGTGGTAGGTGCTTCATAAGTAATCTACATCCAAGTGGCCAACTTCTAGACACCTTAAAAGCTGTGAAATAAAGAACACTGATTGGTTGTAATGCACCATCATCTTTGGTGGCAGGGCATAGGAGCACGGGGACTCAACAAGGACTTACTTAAAAAGTGCTCCTCCAGCACAAAGGCCAGACTCCTAGCTATTACTTAGGATCTTCTTCTTCTTCTTTTTTTTTTTTTTTGCAGTACTGGGGATTGAACCCAGGGGCATTCTACCTCCGAGCTGCACCCCAGCCCTATTTTTTATTCTTTATTTTTGAAACAGGGTCTCACTAAATTGCGGAGGACCTCACTAAGTAGCTGAGGCTGGCCGCGAACCTGCGATCCTCTTGTCTCAGCCTCTCAAGTACTGGGATTACAAGCGTGTGCCACCACACCTGACATTTACGATCTTCTGAAATAAAAATCCAACTTTCAAAATTTTTTCCTCCATTTTTACACCTTCTGCTCCTCCGTCAGATCTGCTCTTTCCATACCCTGAACGTTTTGATCATATTGCTTTGTCTAGAACAGGGGTCACCAAATTATGGCCTGCAGGTCAGATCCCCTGCCCCCTAACTCGTGTGTGTGTGTGTGTGTGTGTGTGTGTGTGTGTGTGATGGCCTACAAGGTAAGAATGGTTTCCCATTTTTTAAATGGTTAAAAAAATCAAGAGTAGCACTTCGTGATTTGTGAAAATCATGAAATTAAAAAATTAGTGTCTATAAATAAAGCTTTATTAGAACGTAGCCAAGTCCTATCATCTATGGATTCTTATGCATTACAATGGCAGACTTGAGTAGCTGCAATAGGGACTGTAAGGCCCACAGAAGCTGAAATATTTTCTATCTGGCTCTATGCAAAAGAAGTTTATTGACTTCTTCCTCAGAGGAGTTTGCCAACTTCCCCCCTAGAACATGGAAGACCCGTAGGCACTGTTTTCGGCTATGTCTCTATCCCGATGCACATCTAATGGAAGACACACCAGATCATCTGTTAACTTTTTTTCTCTTCAGCCACCCCATGAGTATAAAATTGAGGGATAATTTTCTTATTCTTTCCACAACACACAAGTGTTCTACAGTGGATGAAATACTGAACATTGCAAAACTCTTGCACTTTCTACGTCATGCTTTCCTTGTTTCATGTACATTGTTACTCATAGTAAATAGTTTGATTATCTCTATCTGGGATTGTTGGAAACAAATAACTAGTCCATCCTGCTTCCCAGTGTTATTTTTCTGGCAATTTACATATAACTAGAGAGAAAACTTTCCCCAGTGAGCATTCTGTATCTGAGGTAGGCAAGTTACATTTTATGTAGCATAGTATGCAAAATATGAATCTCCTAATTAGCAGCTTATATTTCAATAAAGAGATCCGCTCTCACATTCTTGGAGTGTGGTGACAACTATGGGGGCGTGTAATAGGTAGAATCTGCCTGGTGGTGCATTTGCATTTTGAAAACACAGGCTCTGAAGTAAAATGTTTTTCCTGAGTTGAGGAGACTTTGACCCACTTACCTTAGGCCAAAAAACTAAAATGTCACTGACAAATGGAAATGTTGTATGTGCTAAATTACTGAATATTTAGTAATTGCTTCATAACTCACATTCATAACAAAGGCCTTTCCAATGTTAATCAGGAGTAGGCATTTGAAAGCTCTTATAGGCAGAAATATGTTTTTTCTATTTCCTAACTACTGATCATCTCTAGGGAAAAAAGACAACCCATCTACATTGTTTACATGGTGGTCCTTTGGGTGTCTGAAAAGCAAATCTTCACCATTCTACACGTTTTTTAATTTCCCCCTATAATATTTTAAGCAAACCTGAGTGGCCTGGTAATTCTCTTTCACAAAAGTAAGAAAGATTAGAAATACAATTAAGCCGGATTTGCCTATCAGCTGGTCTATTCTCCAGGAAGTCTCTCAGACCCAAGTGCTGCCATTATTATTATTATTATTATTTGCAGGCTTAGAGCCTGCCTCAGCTATGGGAATAAAAGTTGTTAGGGGATAGCATGTGGGTATGTTGGCAGGGGGACAGATGGGAAGCAAGCGGTATCCTGACAACCCAATGATAAACAATCGTATGTTATAATGCAAGCTGTGACAAACGTAAATTCTTGAATTAGAGTTAATTAAAGAGCAGAAATGTAGGATATGTGGAAGATTTATTTGCTTATGGTTTATATGAAAAAATCCTGGGGATTTAGTTGCCAGTCTTAACAAGGACCTACATTAAAATGTGGTCAACATGGGGCAAAAAGCCATTAAAATCTTTCTGCAGTAGTAGATCAGGGGAAATCCTGTTCTGACTCATATTTTACACTGCTTATTCCACTGAACATAGTATCAAATCTGGGTACCACCTTTTAAATGGAACATTGAAAAATGATAGAGTACTCAGTATGTTGAAGTCTGGCAATACTTTCTAATGGTCCATATGAAAGATCTGGGATAAATGTGCCTGGAGAAAATAAAAGTAAGAGGAGTATGGAAATGATTTTAAAATATGTGAGTAGGCAATTATAAAAAAGAGCAAGCTTTTCAAGCCCATCAAGAGCTAGAGTCTCTGTTTCTTCTTGTGAACCTGGGGTTAGTCTGTTATCCATCCATCCTTCCTTCCTTCCTTCCTTCCTTCTTCCTTTCTTAGGATCTTCTTCTTTTATTTATTTTTTTGCGGTACTGGGGATTGAACCCAGGGGCATTCTACCTCCGAGCTACATCCCAGCCCTATTTTTTATTCTTTATTTTTGAAACAGGGTCTCACTAAATTGCGGAGGGCCTCACTAAGTAGCTGAGGCTTCCTTCCTTCTTCCTTTATTTCCTCCTTCTTCTTTACTGTGATCTAACTCAGGGGTGCTCTATGACTGAGCTACATTCCTAGCCCTTATTTTATTTTTTAATTTTGAGACAGGGTCAGGGTGTCTCACTAAGTTGCCCAAACTGGCCTGGAATTTTCGATCCTCCTACCTCAGCCTCCTGGGATTACAGGCATGTGCCACCATACCCATTTTCCCTGTCATGACTGCTTTGACTAAAAGAGTATGGCAGAATTTATGTTATATGATTTCCAAGGCTATGTAACAAAGGCCATTTAGCTTCTTCCTAGCTTTCTGTCTTGGAACACTTCCCTTCGGAGCTCAGACCACCATGCAGGAAGCCCAGACACCATGGAAAAGCTGCTGCCTGAGTGTAACTGCAAGAGAGACCCTGAGAGAAAACCACTGGGAACCATGAGAGATAATGATAAAATGAAGTTGCTAAATGCTAGACAACTGGGACATTCTCTGAGCCTTATTTGCAAAGAGATTATGATACTGTGACAGTTAAATGAGATCATGGTTTTATACACACACCAAGTGCCATTGTAATTACTGCTCCATAGGATAGAACCAATACCAGAAGTCACAGGAAGTGAAGTAGATGTTGGCTTGCCCTGGAAAGGTCATTTTAATATGTAGAATTGTCCAACTGGACATGAACCATTTCATAAAGTAGTATGTGCCCCAGGGACTGCAGATATTCATGTTGGATGCCCATATATTGGAGATGTCCCTCAGAGGGTGTTCATAGTGGGTAGGACGCAGACTCATAAGCAGATGGAACCCAAAATCAGGGTTCGATTTGTTTTGCTATGATCTTGAATCCCCTCTTTCCTCAGGCATGTATGTAATTATCCTTGTTATAGTATACATGTATTTCTGCAAACCACCTTAGATCCTTTTTGTAATGAGACAGGACATATAAAAACAAACAGTATTTAGTAAAAATAACAATTCCTGAGATTCCATAGAAAGTTCATGCCGTATTTATTTTAAATATATTAAAATAATTTAAATTATATTGAGAATTGCTAAAAGACTTTAGTCCATCTAGTAATCTATGTAAAGAGTTTTATACACCTTAATTTTTACTTTTAATGCAAAATAAATAAAATCAATGCATAATTGACCACTTTATAGCACTATACCTTGAAACATGTTCTATGGCATCCTGGAAGAACACTAACTTTACTTCTTTAGGATTTGTGAGGTTATAATCATCAAGATAGTCCTGTAGAACATTTGCAATTTTCTCCATATCAGGCATATCATCATAAATCCGATCACTCTTATCTGCTCCAAACTGTAAGATGATTTATGATAGAAGAACCAAGTTGGATCATTTCTGATTTACAAATATACATGACATGCATAACCTAGGAAATCCATTTCATTTAACTTCTTCAATCAGTACACTGTAATTTCAATGATCTTCGCAATAAAGTTCATATAGGAGCTTAGAATAGGGTGAATAGGTTTTAATTTTTCTCACAATCCCACACTCTGGTTCCATATTTTTGCTTAGACTGTTGACATTAGAAAAGCTAATTGGTTGAAAATCATGCATGTCAGATCATTACTGTTATAAACAAGAATGCTGGAATTATATGTAGTTTTTTTTTTAAATAGCAGTCATCGCCGGGCGTGGTGGCGCATGCTTGTAATCCCAGTACTTTGGGAGGCGGAGACTGGAGGATCCAGGTTCGCGGCCAGCCTCAGCTCTCTCTCTCTCTCTCTCTCTCTCTCTCTCTCCTTAGTGAGGCCCTCCGCAACTTCGTGAGACCAGGTTTCAAAATAAAGTATAAAAAATAGGGCCGGGGGTGTAGTGCAGAGGTAGAACGCCCCTGCGTTCAATCCCCGGTACCGCAAAAAATAAATAAATAAATAAATAAAATAAAATAGCAGTCATCTAGGGTTAAATAAATTCTTGAGAATAAAAATCAGGTGTAAACTAAAGGGAATTGAATCCCTATTTGGACCTATTGAGGATGTTTTTCCTCTGCTACAGTAACTGCCTTGGGGATACTTTCTCTTTGACTAGAATACATCTAGGCAATGCAAAAAGAGTCCTGCTGTTCTTTATCATTTGCAATATTCTCCCATTTGATAATATTATCACTAGAAACACATGGAAAATATAATCTTTGAAAACAAACCTTGGACTTTATTTTTAATGACAAATTTAAATAGATGTATTTAACACTTAAATAAGTCGCCTGTTGTATCTATCAGGTGGTAATACTCATCTGGAGGGTTTTTCCAGAATGGTGAGGTCATAGACACATACAGTATAAAGGTAAGCTTGCTCATCATTGAACCAGCATTGACTGGGAGTATGCTATGCGTCTAGCTCTGTCTGAGAAGCTAGGGACTTAAGGTGAACAACACAGACACAGCCCCTGCCCTCTTGGAGACCCTGGGAATATGTTACCCAAGCAAGATCCAACTTGGTAAAACAAAGTGGCTGTCTGGCAATTGGGCGAGGTGGTTAGATGGAAGATTTATTCTAGGCAGAACCAGAAGGTGACAGGCCCAGAAGGTGAAATCAGGCCCATGTGTAGATATTATTGGGGGTGAGGGAAGACTTGAGAAGTTTATAAGGAAATTAAATATAAGGGAAATTTTACTAATAAACAGAGTTACTCTGTAATGAAGACGCAGTTTTGTTAGCTTCCCACTACTGCAAGCATTGAAGCAGGGGCTGAACAGCTTTATAGAATACAATAAGGGATTCCAGTTCTGAATTAACAAAGCTTCTCTGCTTTCTTCTGAATTGAATTAACTGATGGCTCTCTGATTCAAACTATTACCAAAATGAATGTAACTGGATCAACTTTTTCTGTAAAAGGCTACATAGTAAACATTTTAGGCTTTTCCTGCTTTCTGTTGCTACTACTACACTCTACTGTTGTCCTGCAAAAGCAATCATATAAGTGGTACGCAAATGGGTAGGTGATAAAACTTTGTTTACAAAAATATGCAGAAGGTGGATTTGACACATAGAGGGCCATAGTTTGCACACACGTGGCCTAGATATTTAATCTTCACAAATGTAATGTTCTTGTAGAATATGAATCTGAATTATAAAATAGTAAATGCTTTATAATGTTCAAATGTAGTCAGGTTAATGGGACATACTTGCCTTAATGAAATCTCCAAATATGATGGGCTTATTTAAAAAATATTCCAGGCCAATTGCAATGCTAAAATATTTGTCTGTTAAAAAACAAAAACAATTTTTAATATAATAATAAGCTTAAGTGCAGTATTTTAATGGTAAGATAGGTATAATAATTAGCTGTTACTATACTGAAAGTCTTAATATAAGTGAGAATTGAAAGCCCTGTCAACACCATGCCACTTTAGTTTGATCAGTTCCCAGATTTAAGATTATTTAATAAATCTTAAAAGATTTTTGTAAAATAGTAAATGTTGGATACGGAATAAATAAGTACTTTAGAACTGTGTGTCGTGGCATACATCCGTAATCCCCCTATCAGGAAGCTGAGGCAGGAGGACTGAAAGCTCCAGTGCCAGCTGGGAAACTTAAGTGAGACCTGGTGTCAAAATAAAATAAAAAAGGACTGGAGATGTAGCTCAGTGGTAGAGCACTTGCCTAGCATGTATGAAGCCCAGGGTTCAATCCCAGTACTGCGAAACAAAACAGAACAAAACAAACAAAACCACCCAAAGTACTTTAGAATTATCCTGGTTTCTTATCAGACAAAATGATCTTTCTCCTACTCCCCCCCCACCCTGACTTAAAATTCTATGCTGAATCAAAAATATTAACCCTTCCTGAATTTCAATAAAATTATTTCATAGTAGTTTTATGTGGTTGAGCTATCAAAGAAAATAACTTTTGCCCATGAATGCCTAAAATTCATAAACCCATTTTAATTTTCTTTTGTAGAACCCAAATTGCCTTTCTGCTAAAAAAAAATAAGTATAGCTAAAGAAAGATTTATATTTACTGGCCATTTCTGTCAAAATAACGTGGAAGTAGTGCTTATCCTCATTATTAATCAAACGATCATGGAAGACTCTTTGACATTCGTGGCAAAAGAGTCTAAATATCTGAATTTCTTCTCTTATTGTTCCTGGATCACACTGGAGGATACCTGTTTTTAGAGAAAAGAAAAATCTACGTTTGTGGGATTTCTAGTACTAGTTTCATTAACTTGGAAATCTTCAAGTCCAACTTTACCCCCACATTAGCAGAAATGAATCTTTCCCCAGTGGGTATACACAGATGATAATGGTGACCTCATTTTTTGAAGGCAAAACTGGGACACATTGTGTGACAAATACATTGTCTCCTTTCTTTCTTGACATTTCTTTAACTGAATATGTGGTCAGTGGTCAATATGTTTAGTGAGGAGTGTTACATTTCTTTCTTTTTTTTTTTTTTTGCGGTACCGGGGATTGAACGCAGGGGCGTTCTACCTCCACGCTACATCCCCGGCCCTATTTTTTTATACTTTATTTTGAAACCGGGTCTCACGAAGTTGCGGAGGGCCTCACTAGGTAGGTAGGTAGGTAGAGAGAGAGAGAGAGAGAGAGAGCGAGCAGAGGCTGGCCACGAACCCGGATCCTCTGGTCTCCGCCTCCCAAAGTACTGGGATTACAAGCGTGCGCCACCACGCCCGGCCAGAGTGTTACATTTCTTAAGATAATAATGTATATATTTACTCATCACACAACTTTTCTCTACGTACACGGGTGCACACAGCAAAGTGTGTACCATACACATAGTAAGTACCGTCCACACTGCTTTACAATACTACAGTACTGCTATAGATAACGAAGGTATATTTTAATTTTTTTATTTCACATTTGTGTATGTCACACATGCACACAAACATTTTTTCAAGTGCTTAAAGCTTTAATAATTTTCAACTAATATTTATAAAAATGAGGAAGTTTCCAGGACATTTTGATGAAGTGTGGGGACAAGGAGAAAGTTATTAAAAATTGGAATTTCCTGGATACTTTATGATGTATCATTGCCAGAAATAAAATGGGTCCTGAATTTTGAAGCTCAAAGGTTATCTAAAAAATAGAAAGGCAATGGGGGAAGGTAAGAAATAAATGGCTTGATTAGATAAAGTCTGAGAAGCCAGAAGTGAGTCTGAAGAAGTTCACAAAAGACACAGAGCCACATTCTACTATTTTCTGGGAAAAACGAGTTCATGAATCCTAGGAAGAAACTGGAAGGCACAACCTCAGTGGGGAGGAGGAAAACAAGATACCGTGTCATCCCGTGGCTCGGATGATTAGTGTGCCAGCTTCGAGAGTTCCCAGGCTTTTGAAGGAGGAAGAAAAAGCAGTCACAGAACCATGCAAACGGGAGTTGGGAAGACCCAGAACCCTGCTGAGAACCTAATGTGAAGGAAGAACAGGAGGGGCAGTCAGGGTTCCTAAAGCTAAGCTTAGCTCCTCCCCTGGGCTCTTGTTTGGTCGCTCATTCTCAGTCTTGTCAGTGCAGGAAAGATAATGAATTAGACTCTGAGGGGCTCAGAAAAGGGAGGTGGATTTCAGAGACCCCAGATACTGCTTTATATAGAAGTGCTTGATAGTTTTTACTTAGGCTACTTCACAGATGTGCAAAACAAACTTATGTACTTATGTTTGTTTGGGTCTTTGCCGAGAAAAAATATTAAGAGTGGTGCAGAGCAAAGAGCACTAGATAGGGACCCAGGAGACAAAGCAGACCATGGGCAACTGAGAATTAATGTTCTTGTGCACAAAATAAAGGGAGAGTCTTGACCTGAGTATTGTAAAAGTTTTCTTTCATTTTTGACATTCTATGACACTCATTTATTCGTTTAGACATTAATCCATCCATCCATCCATCCATTCATCCATCCATTCATCCATCCATTCATCCATCCATCCATCCATCCATCCATCCATCCATTCATCCATCCATCCATCCATCCATCCATCCATCCATCCATCCATCCACCCACCCACCCACCCATCCATCCATCCATTCAATCAGTCATTGCCAGGAATAATTTTAGACCCTTGGGGATGCTGTGGTAAACTAATAAGCAAACTGCCCTCATAGAAGTTGACATTCTGGTGTGAGAAACAGACCCAACATGTATGCAGAAAAATATCTAGGATATGATCTCAGGTAATACATGATGTGAAGGAACACTGAGGGGAAGGTTTTCCTGAGGAGGTGACATTTGGGCAGGGAAGGTGAGCCATGTGGCTATCTGGATCAAGGGCATTCTGAGAGCAGTACAGAGGCTGTGGGCAGGCCCTGTTTCAGGACGGCAAAGAGGTGGCAGCCATGAGGAGGAATGGGCAGCAGTCACTGAGTAGGCAGGAGGGGATGGGATTCATGTGTTGACACTTGATAGGGGCAGGGACAGTTCAGCTCAGAGACAAAAGACACAGGTTGTCTGGGAGATCTGGAAGATGAGGCAGCTCTGGTCTGATTGCTTCTATTTTTCAGTGAAAGAGTGGTCATTAGTGGGGAGTAAGAAATGGGAGGAATGTTGTTGGTTTGAAAGAGCTGTGAAGTGTTCAGCCCGGGGTAGGGTGGAGGGTGACTCAAACAGGGATGTGCTAGGGGATTTTCAGGTGAGTCACAGACACTTGGGTACACACGATTCTACTGAGAGGTTTGGGGGCCAGTGGAAATGAAGGGAGGGTGCAGATCAGAGAATGAAGTTCAGTACACTACCTTGCACACATTTGGATAAGTCCCTCAGGTTAAACACATAATGGGACTTGGCTGGAGTTGGCAGGAGATCAACACTCATTCTGTTATAGATCTCAACTGACGCTTCCACGATGCTTGATGCAGTTTGCTTTACAGCTGGTGGGAAGTCACCGAGGAAGCCATTTAAGATGGCCTAGAACCGGAAACATAAGGTGAGAGAGTTTTATTTTTAAAGCAAATATTTACCTTTCAAATGCTCTAGATCTGATCTTTTCTTTCTAATAATAACTAGAAAGCCATATCCCAATACAAAGACATCTGTGTGTCAAAGCTCTTCTGTTTGTTTCGGAATTTGTTCCCAAGAATGTGCTCATTTCTGCTTCTGTGATTGTTTGGGATGACTGGCAGCATTCACAGCTGACCTGTGAATTTACCAGGAACCTACTCTCAAGTAATTTAAACCTCTGCTCACTGTGGGTCCAGAGGGTCTCCATGGAGGACACAAACTCATCTGGAAATGATTTGAAATCCTTGCTCAGATTTTTATGGGCAAATGAACAACCATCCCATAGATATTTGAAGAGTATATTTAAAATGTGACTTATCACAATGAACTCCCCCACCCCTCATCCTCACCTCAGTGAGTGGCCCCACCCTATTCTGTTCTGATCTGGAGCTTGGAAGTCTATTCTGATACCTCCCAGTCTCTGTCCCCCATAATCAATGCTGAATACCTTTCTTGAATCTGTCTGCTTCCTTCCATTTCCCCTGACACCACCCCATTGTGCCTCCCACTCTTTCCCATCTGGATTTCTTCACTCCTTCCTTCCTTCACCTATTGGCCTCTTGCTTCTACTCTTCACTCCCTTTAACCATGCAAATCCCATCACCGCTCCCCTGATGTCCACCCTCCTAGATCCCCTCCTTACTCCTCCCTCCCCATGGATGTCCAGATGCCCACGATGTCCAGATGTCCAACAGCATGGCATTAACACCCCACTGTCCTCCCTCAGGCCTCCACACCTGCTGCTCCTCTCTCCCAGTACCCACCCCACATGGCTCTCAGCTCAGCAGCACTTTCTCATCCTTCCTATTTCAGGTTATATGTCATCTCTCCAAAGAGACCTGTCCTGACCACCCAATCTAAATAAGTCACCCCGTCAGTCTCTGATCTTCTCAGACATAACTTACCACAATTTGAATGGCCATATACAAGTGGGCATCCCACCCCTGGTTGTTTCGGAACACCATTATAGTTTTTAATAGATAAATTCTCATCACCATTAAACCTGGAGTTACTCATGGGAGAAAGCCACCAGAATGCATATTAATGCTGGTGAGTTAGTTCTTATGACTCTAGATTTGGGTCCCATATATGAGATATTTTGAAACAAACCAAAGTATTTGTTTTCAGTGGGCTTCTTGCTGAACATTAATTTCAGCAGCTTATAAGGATTATTTGTCCTTTTGAGGTATTCTCCTTCTAGGTCTCCAACATGAGTTTAATATTCTTCACATGGCCAGTATTTTGAGTAGAGGCATCCCAAACCCAGTCTTCAAATTCAATGAAAATATTCCCAGCTGTATGTGTGTGATGGGGAATAGACAAGTGGGAGTATACACATATATATGTTATATATATAAAACACAAGAAATATGAGAAAAGTTTCAGCCTGTCTAGTCTCCGTCATACAAATACGCTTTTTTTTTTGTGGTACTAGGGATTGAACCCAGAGGCATTCTACCTCCAAGTTATATGCAGCCTGATTTTATTTCTTATTTGGAAACAGGGTCTAGCTAAGTTGCCGAGGCTGGCTTCGAACCTGTGATCCTCCTGTTAGCCTCCCAAGTACTGGGATTAGAAGCACTTTCTAACATGTATATTAGTAACTGTGTGTATATATCTATACATCTCATGCAGTGTATTATGTCTCCATGGTAGAAACTTCATGAGGACAGAGATGACATCTTTTTTTTTCCAAAATGATACATTGACATGTGGCATATGATTTGTGCTCAGCAAATATTTGTTAAATGATGAATGAATAGGTATTACACTGGTGTTCATAAATTAAAAGTAGCATATTATTACAGAGGTTACTGAAGACCACAGCTTGTTACTCTACAACTTTGCAAAGCTCCTACTAAAAATATGCACACAAAGGGTGGGCGTGGTGGCACACGCCTGTAATCCTAGTACTTTGGAGGCTAAGACAGGAGGATTGCAGGTTTGAGGCCAGTCTCAACAACTTAGCGAGATCATGTTTCAAAATAAAAAATGAAATAGGGCATGGGATATAGCTCAGAGGTAGAATGCCCCTGGGTTCAATCTTCAGCACCACACACACACACACACACACACACACACACACACACGCACACACACACAAATTGAGCCAGGACACTCACAGTTGGGGAAAAGATTCTTTGGCATGAAGATATTGTTAGTATTTTATGGAACTGATCATGGATTTTGGTTGCTGCTGTTATAATTTTTCTAGCTAGGAATTAATTTTAATTTAGTGACAACCTCATCAATTTAATTTGTTGTGTGCTGTTTAGTTTACCCTTAGAATACATAGTGATGCATAGTTTGGCATATAATTTTCCAATAAGTAAACATGCAGGTGTGTATGAATCATGGTTCAAGGAAGAATCACCCATAGCATACATATTCAGAGTCTGTGCGAATCATAACCCGTCATTACTGATATGTTCCCTGCACATATGTAGTGTTGAACAAATTTGAAAAAGACAAGCTGAGTGTGGTGGCGCACACTTGTAATCCCAGTACTTGGGAGGCTGAGACCGGAGGATCCGGGTTTATGGCCAGCCTCAGCTACTTAGTGAGGCCCTCCGCAACTTAGTGAGACCCTGTTTCAAAATAAGAATAAAAACTAGGGCTGGGGGTGTAGCTCGGAGGTAGAATGCCCCTGGGTTCAACCCCCGATACCGCAAAAAAAAAAAAGAAAAAGACAATCAAAGAACATACTTTGATAGAACTGATTGTTTAAAAAAAGTGATTAAAAACATTACATATGTTGCATTATATATTATAATGTTTTATATATAATATATGTATATACTATTTAGACTCACTGGCTTCTTTTATACAGTAGGAATAAGTCAATCTATTATATGTGTTGCTAAGCAACAGATTAACTTATTGATTTTCCTTTTTTTCAGTTCTTGGTTATCATCAGATTCTTTCTTCTCTATACGATAACAAAGGACAGGGCAGGTGGGCTATGAACTCTTGGGTCTCACTTAGATGGACTGTGATTAAACATGAAGTTTGAGAGCCACAGGCCCAGAGAAAATTCTTTTGTTCTACAGGTAAAATATCCTGTCTGTTCTGGTAAAGAGGGAAATATATGTTCCCACCTGAATCTAGTCCCATGCAGGGCCCCCCAGAATCTCTTAGTTTCAGCACTTTTCATTCCATTTCCACCCACAGCTGGTGTGAGTTTTAATTATAAGCCTGTGAGTTACAGTGGGAAGCAGCAGCTCCATCCCAGCTATTTTCAGCTGTGATGTTCTTGCTGGATGATGTTCTTATAAGTGACACATTCTCATGGACGTGACAATTCTATAGGAGGCCGAGGGTCGGGGACAATTTTTCTTTTGGGAACTCAGATTCCACCTTTGCCTTCACACTCAAGAAAGCATTTTGGAGTAACTAGGACAATTTTGTAGGTATAACCCTGAATTTGTTGTAACTTATTAAGAAATGAAATAATTTGTCAGGCATGGTATGCACACCTATAATCCCAGTACTTAGGAGGCTGAGACAGGAGGATCACAGGTTCAAGGACAATCTCAGCAAGTAGTGAGACTCTCATCAACTTAGCGAGACCCTGTTTCAAAATAAGGAATAAAAAATAGGGCTGGGGGTGTAGCTCAGAGGTAGAATGCCCCTGGGTTCAATTCCCAGTACCACACAAATAAAATAAAATAAAATAAAATAAAAATAAATGAAATTAAATAATTTTCAAATTCAGTTCTTTTTCATCAGGCATTGGTTACTTAGGACAATAGTCAGCATTCATCACATCACAAACCTGTGTCTGGATAACATGGCTGGGAATCACTCCCTTCAAACTTCAAAACATAAATACAGTATCAAGATCTAAAGAATTAAGGGGGCCTTAAAATCCTTCTAATGGTTATGGTGGTCCCCATTCCTGTTTCATGTCTTATTCTTTACTTTGGTGCTTAATTATAGGAGATAAGCTGCCATCCTTTCATATACTAAAGCATTCTCCAAAAGTCTTTACATAGCATTTTGGCACTAGCTCCTAAATAACTTATTGGAACTACTTCAAATTTATTAAAAATAATTTCCCATGGCTGTAAGCTCTATCAGTGTGAATAGATCGTCCCTCTCCAAGTACTAAGGTTGTGCATATGTTGCCTTTGCTTCTTTCTCTCTCCTCCGTTGGAAGAAGAGGCTGATGCTGGTAAATGTGGAGGCTCACTTAATTCCTGCATCACTGGGCAATTTCTCTAACTAGTCACCTGAACTGTTTTATTCTGCCTGCATGCCCACTTCCCACTTCCTGCCTCTGTGGTTTTATTCACCCAAGCACCTTCTGTTCCCATTCTCCTCCAAGACCCAGCTCAAACTCTATCCTCTCTAGGCCCCTGGCTGGTTGGTTATGGCAGGCTTTAGTTAGGCTGCTTTCTATTCTTTCATCCTTCTGTTCAAAACAATGCCTCACATTTATCAAATGCTTCTGCTGATGACTTATAGGGTAGGCATCATTATGTCCCCTATTTAAAAGACGAGGAAGTGGCCCCTTAGGGAAATTAGTACAGGTGGAAGAAATAAGAGTTATTGTGTGTAGTAGTGGCAGGAGAAGTAATGAGTTCTGTTTGAAGCATGTTGAGCTTGAACTCCTGGAGTGTCAAGTGCTGTGTTTTGTGCAAGTGGACACATAAACCTGGAGGTCAGGTCAGAGATGTGCACAGAAATGAGGGCTGGGCAGAGATGAGTTCTGCTAAGAACTGTGTGCATAGTGCTAAGGGGCAGGGTCCCAAGACACAACCTTCCTTGAGGGTAGATGTCATGTTTGGACAATCTTTCCCCATTCCTAAAATAATCTCTGGGACGAGAGACACAGAAAGCAGTGATGCAAATAACCGTTAGTAGTATCCAGGCACTCGTGGTTACCTGCTTTCTGCTCAGGAAAGGGGTGGATGGGCTCCTTGGAAACACAACGGGCCACTTTGTGGGAGCCTTGGAAAGAAAACATGTTTTACTTTCCCCCTCTTGTCTAACTTTGGAGCCACACTCACCTGAAAAATATGTTTCAGACTGTGTTCTGAGGGCATCGGGAGGCAGAGCATGCTGAAGTGTCGGATGAAGCGGGGGGTCACAGGGTTGCGGCCACCTCCTGGAGGTGCACACGCCGCTGCGATTGTTACATCCTGCATGGAAAGAAATCCACTCAGCTCACCCAGCAGAGAAACAGAGGAGATCTGCCCTTCCTAATAGCAGGACTAGGACTCAGAACCAGCATTTCTTTGAGGTACTTGCCTACTCTGCCAGTGGGAAGGCTATCACCAGATGTAGCCTCCTTGCCCTTGGATAAGAACCATGAGCCAAAATAAACCTCTTCTCTTTATAAATTACCCAGTGTGTGGTATTGTGCTGTTAGCCACAGGAAACAGACTAATACACTCATGTAAAGACGTAGGGAGAAGATACTCATCTTCAAGCCAAGGGAGGAGGCTTCAGAAGAAACTGATTTTGCTGACACCTTGATCTTGGACGTCTAGCCTTCAGAATTATGAGAAACTAGGTTTTTTAAGTCACCCAGTCTATGGTATTTTGTTATGGCAGTCCTAGAAAACTCAGATACCACCTTTCCTTGTCATTTGAATTTGAACACACCAAGTAATTTTAAAACCTGAAGTAACCTGTATGTCTTTCCAAAAGAGTTTGTTTCTGTCATAAAATCCACCAAAATCCTGATACTGCCGAAGTAATTCAATTGGAGGCTGAGAGCCATAGCGATCCAGTCTGGGCATGTTTAAATCATCGACAAAAATCACAACTCGTTTGTTTCCTGGTGCTCCTGGGGAAATAAAATGAATTCAATTTAAGAATTATGATTTGCCCTCAGAAAAATGTAGGGCAAAGCTGCTATGGTTTGAATGTGGCTTGTCCCCACCAAAACTCAGGTTGAGGCTTGGCTCCTATTGTGATAATGTTGAGAAGTGCTGAAGCCTTTAAGAGACATTTAGGGTCATGGTCCCTCAAGATGGATTAGTATTTTTCTCATTGAAATGAGTTAGATATTCCAGGAGTTTGGCATCCTTTTCTGTCCTCTACAGGTGCTTGCTTGCCCTTCTGCTTTCTGCCATGAATTGAAACCATATGAGGCCCTCAGCAGAGGCTGAGTAGATGTCAGCACCATGTCCTGGACTTCCTTCCAGGACTCTGAGCTAAGGAAACCTCTTTCTTTATAAATTACTCAGTCTCAGCTGGAGGATCCAGGTTTGCGGCTAGCCTCAGCTACTTAGCGAGGCCCTCTGCAACTTCGTGAGACCCGGTTTCAAAATAAAGGATAAAAAATAGGGCCGGGGGTGTAGCTCGGAGGTAGAATGCCCCTGGGTTCAATCCCCGGTACCGCAAAATAAATAAATAAATAAATAAATAAATAAATAAATAAATAAAAATAAAAAAATAAATAAATTACTCAGTCTCAGGTATTCTGTTATAGCAATAGAAAATGGACTAAGACAAAAGCTTAGGGATGGTTTCGGACTCAATGACACCCTGAGATTCATAATGGGCTCAGTTTTTCTCTCATGAGTGAGAAGGGGCCTAGCAGAGAGCCCTCTTGCCGCATTCAGGTCTCTGCAGGGAGATGAGACCTGGCTAAGACGTCCACATTGTCATGTCAGGTGTTCCCTCACCCTTGGTCTCAGAGCACATGATGATGGCAGCTCCCCCCTGAAGTCTGGACCTTTCGAAACCCCAGTGCACCCACTGCCCTTACCAACTGCGTGGCCCAGGCATGGGTGAAGAATGCTAAAGGTTGCTTTTCATAAATACCATCTCACCCCCCTCACAGGGAAAACAAGTTCAATATTCAGAAGCATCCCAAACAATCCAAGGGAAATCTAGGACAGTGGAACTGTACAATGCCACATTTAAAGAAAACCAACATACACACTTAGCAGAAAAAATGAGTGACAGCATGAAAGGTAGCAACTTAAGCACAAGAGGTGACTCTACCTCCCTGGAACCCAGTGCTTGAGGCTCATGGACAAACGGTCATATCCCTGCAGTTGGGATTAATTATGGGAAGTGATTCCAAGATAACGGATGCAAATTCAGGGATCACTCCATCTTCTGGTCCCTGAAAGCCAAGTAGCATGACCAAGGGTGGGGAAAGTACCTAAAGGGAACCATTTATAAAGATTTGGAGCTGGCACCAGAAAATAGACTGCCGCCTTGTGTCTAGCTGAGTGCGAAAAAGGGAACAGAGAGGAGGCTGTGAGGGAGCTGGAAACTCCACTGCTTGGCATAGCAGGGTCTACTGGACAATGTACAGTATGGAAAACACTGAGCCTGAGCTCCGGCTGGTACCCCACCCGGGAAGGCTGTGGGTAGGGTGAGTGAACCGTAGCAACAAGAGGCCGGAGGATGTACTGCTAGAGGATGGAAGTAAGTGGAGGCTGAGACGCTAATCGCCAACCTCAGGGAAACTTCCAGTGGGGAGCCTAATACTGGACTTGAGAAAAACTCTTCTAGGAGTCCTTAACAAGAGCTTGCTCCTGAAGGTCTGCCTTCAGGACAGCATGGGCAGCGATTCAGCAACAGGCAGAGAAGCAGTGACCATTCACAGAGACCCATCTAAATTTCAGCTAGGACAATTAACAATAGCCAAAATATGGAACCGACCTAGGTGTCCATCAACAGATGAATGAATCACAAAACTATGGGAAATACACACAATGGAATTCTACTCAGCAATAAAGAAGAACAAAATAATATCATTTACAAGAAAATGGAAGGACATGGAAAACATTATGTTAAGTGAGATCAGCCAATCAAAGACAGAGAAGGGTCATATGTTTTTTTCTAATATGTGCAAGCTAGGGAGTAATGAGGATACAAAAGGGCCTCCAGGCAATAGTGGAGAAGCCTCAGTGGAGTCAGGGAAGGGGAAGGGGAAGAATGAAGTTCATTAATGGAATTACTACCACTGACCATGTGTATATGAGAATATACCAACAACAATTTCAGTATTCTGTATTGGGGGGAGGGAGGGGGGTGCACCAAGTGCTATGTTGCATGTATGTTACTGTCAACTTGAATTTCATTGTGATATGAGACTATAATGCACCAATAAAAGCACATTTAAAAAATAAATTTCAGCCAGGGAGAGGACACCTGTCCTTTCCTTCTTCCATCCCAACACATCAGAGCCTCCTACAGGAAGAGTGTGTGTGTGGGTGGGGTAAAGGGCACCCATATTCCCCTCTACTTTCAGTGCCTGGAGCCACAACCTGGTTAAGACAGATGAGGGTGAGATTTAAATTAGGTTTTTGGTTCAAGTTTTACATTAATCCTAAATATCTGTAGGTAACCAGAAAGTTATTTAAGTAATTATTAAGGGGAGGCTTATTAATTAATATGTAATTACTAGGCAAGTAGGAAGGAATAAGGAATTAGTAAGAAAGTAATTAAAAGCTCATAAATCTTTTATTTTAGTAATTAATCCAAGCAATTAATAAGCGTAAGAAAGACACCAAAACCTGGCTGCAAGTGCTGACTGAAGGAAAAAAAATCATTTTATGCTTATTCTCTACTAAGTTCAGAAACTTGATGTGCCAAATAAAAAGAGGGTTGTTGGTTTAATGTAAATGGAAATCAATTCAAGTTTGAAGAGGCTGGGAGGAGAGAGGGAGAGCCGTGAAGAGGCAGCGATTGAAGATGTCCTGGGTTCAAGTGCTGAAAGAATAAATGACTTGCTTGTTAACCGTAAGATATTGAGATATCTAGCACAGGAAAAAATATACTAAAAGAATCATCTCGCTATGATTTAAATACGGTTTGAACCCACCAAAACTCATCTTGAGGCTTTCTCTCCAAGGTTGAGAAGAGGGATTAATGCTTTTCTTGTGGCAGTGAGCTCTTGCTCTCATGGGACTGGAATGGTTACTGTGAGAGCAAGGCTGGCTTTCCCAGCTTGCTCTCTCTCTTCCTCTCTCACACATGACGTCTTGCACATGTGCTCCTGCCGTGCGATGCTGCCCACCATAAGGCCCTCACCAGAAGCCCAGGTTGGCACCAGGCTCTTGGACCTCCACAACTATGAGTGAAGTAAACCCCTTTTCTTTATAGCAATACAAATCGGACCAAGACACACCTTTACAAATAAATCAGGCCAAAAAAGTATCAAATCTTCATTTTACTATATACACTATTTATGAAATTTATTGGCTTAATGACTTATTTGTGTGGAACAAACTAAAATGATAATTCTTACCTAGAATATTTTTTCTTTTTCTTTCCAGTTTTGATTCGATGATCTCTTGTGTCCTTGCAGATGAAGTTTGGGCAGAAAAATTCAGATAAACAGGGACATAGCCAGCTGATTCTTGAATTCTATTTAGCAATCCTTTCGCAATAACAGACTTTAAGTGTAAAAAAATATGTTAATTGATTTCACATTCAATATAATATTTTACTAGTCTATATGAGGAATAATCCAGTATACTGAATAAGAAGCAAAATAAAAGGAGAGAGATTAAATCCAGACTGAAATGTCAGCTATCCTCTTACTGGACATTTCATTTAGTTATATTTATTAGAACCAAAGGAATATTCTAATAATCTTTATTTCAGCAAAAATTTTTATTTTAGTTTTCTACCAAAATCCATCTTGGTTACAATCCTGGCTGATTTGGTAATAAGAGAAACAAAAAGATCCAAGCTTCTTTTAGAAATTATTTCAAGGGAAAATAGTAAATTCCTTTTGTGTGGAATCCTCCAAAACCAAGCAGCTCAATCAATCAGTATTTTCCCCCTACTACACTTGTTTTCAAAAACATTAAAATGACACTACTGCTATCAGGTAGCAGTAAATAGGCAAGAGGGGACATGAATAGTCTTTTGAGGACACAAATTACTCTGGCTAATTCCTATCCAACCAGTGTAGTGGTAGCCCCCAACATATCAATGGATATAATATAAAATCCCCTACCCTAAACACAAACACTGGTCTCTAAGGTCCTCTGGTTTATAGAATATCAACCCAAAGATTTACTTAGAAACTGGAAAACTTTGGAATAATTCCCAGGGTCAATATAGATTAAGCACAATTACATTCTTCCTGAAAAAAGCGATAAAATTAAAAAAAAATTCCCTGAGAAATAACATGTTAGTTCTAGTGTTGACAAATCTAAGTTCACCATGCCCTCATTTTTTGTACAGAACTTCTTATTTGATGTAGTTTCCTACCTTGCCAACTCCAGTTATTCCAGTAAACAAGACTGAATGCTTGACTGCCAGTAGTTTTTCCATTAGATACCCAAAGCGCACCGTGTCCGTTGTGGGGACGAGCATTTCAAAAAATGGAACATCTCGGCTGTACTTGAAGGTAGGTATGATTCGTTCCCAGGGATCCAGCCTTTTGGTGTCAAAGTCCACATGAATGCTCCACAGATCACCAGAACTGGGAAGCTAAAGTATAAAATTGATCACCATTTTCAGCAGACAACAGGCAATACTGGCACATAGCAGTAGATATAGTCACATGGAAACAAAGGCAGTCAAAGAACATGGATGGATCTGGGTTTCCTTTTCCTTTGTAGAGAAGTAGTTGTTTAAGTACCAGAGGTGAATCCTTCAAACTCAATCATTCAATGCATGAAAAAACCCTGATATACTGATTAGATTATAATCCCATATTAGCATTATAAATCACTTTTGACATTCAGGAGAGAAGCCAAAGGAAAAGATTTTTTAAAGCTTAAAATGGTTTCTAGCCGGGCTTGGTGGTGCACATTTGTAATCCCAGTACTTGGGAGGCTGAGACAAGAGGATTACAGGTTTGCAGCCAGCCTCAGCTACTCAGTGAGGCTCTCAGCAATTTAGTGAGACCCTGTTTAAAAATAAACAATAAAAAAATAGGGCTGGGGGTATAGCTTGGAGATAGAATGTCCCTGGGTTCAATCCCCAGTACCAAAAAAAAAAAAAAAATGGCTTCTAAGGTCGTCTATGTTCTGTTCCCCCTCCCCATACCTCTTCCACCTCATCTCTTACCACACTTCCATTTGACTACTCCACCATGACCTCACTAGCCGCATTGCTATTTCTTAAAATTGCCAAGTGCACAGAACTAGGAAATTTATGTATATATGAGTATATATACTACTTGACTTATGATGGGGTTGTATCTTGATAAACCCATTGAAAATTGAAAATATTATAAGTTGAAAATGCTTTTAACACACCTAATCTACTGAACATGATAGCTTAGCCTACCTTAAATAGGCTAAGAAAACTTACATTAGTCTATAGTTTTGCAAAATAATCTAACATAAATCCTATTTTATATAGTGTTGACTATCTCATATAATTAATGAAATACTATGCTAAAAGGACAAGTCTAAAAATTAGTAAAATAAGTTTACAAATTAGCATTTGATATTCATCTATAGTAGAGAGTTATTATAGAATCTACACTTTACTTTCTTCATATGTCTGGGAAAAGACTCCTAAAATTTTAAAAATTCAATAAATGTTATCTATGGCTGAATATAGTGAATAATTAAAAAATATCAATGAAGCCGGGCGTGGTGGTGCACGCTTGTAATCCCAGTACTTTGGGAGGCGGAGACCGGAGGATCCAGGTTTGCGGCCAGCCTCAGCCTCAGCGCTCTCTCTCTCTCTCTGTCTCTCTGTCTCTCTCTCTCTCTCTCCTCTCTCTCTCTTCTCTCTCTCTCTCTCTCTCTCTCTCTCTCTACCTAGTGAGGCCCTCCGCAACTTCATGAGACCCGGTTTCAAAATAAAGCATAAAAAAATAGGGCCGGGGGTGTGGCGCGGAGGTAGAACGCCCCTGGGTTCAATCCCTGGTACCGCAAAAAAAAAAAAAAAAAAAATCAGTGAATAATTTATTTTTATAGTAGACCTAAGTCTCCTAAAACTTTAATGATTCAAAATTATGATGTTAAATTTGTTTTGTTCTTACCCTGGCATCAGGATTATCATCAAATTGTGTTCTCATAAATGTATCAAAAGAATCCCAATAACTTTCGTTTAGGTTTCCACCCAAAGACCATAAATAACAGAACACAAAAGTCTGACATAGCACAGTGTTCAGTTTCATTTGCTCCTGAAAAAAACCAAAAAAGCAGTTATAATACTTTATATATAAAACCATAAGAAAAATCCTAAGTAGTAAAGTCTAAAGACTGTTTTATCTAGACTCATTCATTTTTCAATGGGTACAGTATCTGTTCAATGGTTCACAGAATGGCATTTTCTTATCTACATAATGGAACACTGATGAGAAAATGAATGGCAAGGAATATGTAGAAAAAGCAGCTCAAAATTGTCTTTAAACTGCCTATTATAACTTTTTTTAATGCATACATGAACATATTTAAACAGATTGAGAATATGTTGAATTGGGAATATGTTGTAGACTGCAAGGGAATTGAAAATTGAGTAGAAGAATGAACTATAGGCTTTCTGACATTCCTTCTAACTTTGAGATTCTATTAATCTAATCATAGTCATTAGTTCTCTGAAATATTAACTTGAAAATCAAATAATTGCATCTCAGAAAATTCAGTTATTTATTTGCAAAGAATCAATATGATAATCTCTTCCCCAGGTACACAGTAGTAAGAAAACGCTTTATACCATTGCCATGTTAACTCCGTCTTTGCCAAGTATCAGAGACTCAAATAAGCAACACAGTGTAGTAACTTTGCTGATGTCCACTTGTGGAATTGCTTGGATGCATTTTTTATTTATAAAATGTAAACCTTCATCAACATAACGATGAAAAAGGTTCAATACATATTCTTGGGTTTCCTCACTCAGCTGAAAATGAAGCAAACAAGTAATAGTTTAGCAAGGTCAATAAAACATATGAAAAGTTTTAGAAAAGGTTTCAAAAAAGGTTGGTTGAAATCTGTATATTTCAATGTATTCAGTAACCTTTAGACCAAAGGATATAAGCATCACAAAGTATGAAACAAAATTTAAGAAAACCTTCTATGACTGGGAAGGGGCACGTGGAGAAGATTTTAGGTAGCTGAGAATGTTATACTTCTTGGTTTGGTAATGGGTATAGAGGTGTTCATTTTATACATACTTCACAAACTGCCAATACATATTTCATATATTCTTTTATACTGATAATCTTTCATAATTAAGAATTAATAAAATACAAGAAACATAGAAAGCAACATTTTAGTATATCTGTAAGGTAGAAGAAATAATTTCCAAGGATTTAAAAATGAATTCAGCACCTCTTTTGCGCGCGCGTGTGTGTGTGTGTGTGTGTGTGTGTGTGTGATGGGGATTGAGCCCAGGGGCATTCTACCTCCAAGCTACACACCCAGCACTATTTTATTTGGAAACAAGATCTTGCTAAGTTGCTGAGGGTCTTGCTAAGTTGCTGAGGCAGTCCTTGAATCTGAGATAGATCTCCCATCTAAGCCTCCCAAGTACTGGGATTACAACCGTGTACCACCACACCTGACAAATTCAGCCCATTTTAACACTCGTATTCAACATTGTACTAGGAGTCCTAGCTAATGCAAGAGGACAAAAAAAAAAAAAAGGAAATAAAAGGCATACAGATTAGAAAGGAAGAGGTAAAACTCTTTGCTCACATATGTCATGATTGTCTTTATATAAAATTCCTCCAAGTTGACAAAACAAAACTTGAACTAATAAGCAATGACAGTAGGGTGTGTTGGTGCCTGCCTTGTAATCCCAGTACTTGGGAGGCTGAGACAGGAAGATCGCAGGTTCATGGCCAGCCTCAACTACTTAGTGAGGTCTTCCGCAACTTAGACCCTGTTTCAAAATAAAGAACAAAAAATAGGACTGGGGTGTAGCTCGGTGGTAGAATGCCCCTGGGTTCAATCCCCAGTACCACATAAAAAAAAGGCAATTACAGCAAGGTTGCAGGATACAAGATTAATACATATAAGTCATTTACTTTCTTATGTACTAGCAATGAACAACTGGAATTTAAAATTAAAAATATGACATGATTATGTTAAATTAGCACCCAAAAATGAAATAATTATAAATCTAACAAAACATATATGAGGTCTATAAGAGAAAAAATACAGTACTCTGATGTAAGAAACCAAACAAGACCTAAATAAATGGAGAGCTATACCATGTTCATAGCTAGGAAGATGTTTTTCTAAATGTCACCTATAATTAAACACAATCTCAATCAAATTCCAGCAAATTACTTTGTAGATATTAGCAAACTGATTCTAAATTTATATGAAAAGGCAAAAGACCCAGAATAGCTAACACAACACTGAAGAAGAATAAAGTTGGAGTTTCGATACTACCCTATTTCAAGATTTACTATAAAGTATCAAAGAAAGTGATATTGGAAAAAGAATAAACAAATAGACCAATAGAACAGAATAGAGAGCTCAGAAACAGACCCACACAAAAATAATCAACTTATTTTTGACAAAGGTGCAAAGGCATTCCAATGGGGAGAGGATAGTCTTTCCCCCTCTCTCCTTCCCTTCTCTCCTTTTCTTCCTTCCTCCCTCCATCCCTTCCTCTCTTCCTCCTTCCCTCCCTTCCTTTCTATCTCCTCTCTCTCTGACAGGGTCTTGCTACAAAGCATACAAAAAGATCTCAAATCAGATGTGATTAAGGAAAGTGAAAATTAAAACAACAAGATGCTGCTACATTCCTATTAGAATATATAAAATCCAAAACACTGACAATGCCAAATGCTGGCAAGGATGTGAGAGCAACTGGAATTCTCCTCTATTATCAGTGGAAATATAAAATAATATAGCTACTTTGGAAGAAAGTCTGACAATTTCTTACAAAGCTAACCACATACTATCTGATCTAGCAACTATACCCCTAGGTAATTACCCAGATGAGTTGAAAACTACTCACACAAAGGCCTATACCTTATCATAGCTTTATTCATAACTGTACAATACAAAAAGTGAACTCTATTTGTAAACCATGTACTTTCGTTAATAATAATGCATCAAGCCAGGAGTGGTGGCGCACGCATGTAATCCCAGTACTCGGGAGGCTGAGATGGGAGGATTCGGGTTTGCGGCCAGCCTCAGCTACTTAGTGAGGCCTCCACAACTTAGTGAGTCCCTGTTTCAAAATAAAGAATAAAAAATAGGGGTGGGGGTATAGCTCGGAGGTAGAATGCCCCTGAGTTCCATCCCCAGTATCAGAAAAAAAAGAATTTAATAATAATGCATCAATACTGGTTCATCAATTTTAACATATACACTACATCGATGCAAGATGTTAATAATAAGGTAAACTTTGTTTGGGGGGAGAGGGAAGACATGGGTGTTCTCTGTACTTTCTGCTCAATTTTTCTATAAACCTTAAATGTGTCTAAGTATAATAAAACATGAGAGTTTAAAAAAGTGACTTTGGGAAAGTTTAAAATTTCACAGTAGTTCACAATAAATTCTCAATTCTGAGAATTACTGCCTTAATAAGGTACTCTGAAACTAGACCATAATATTCTTAAAATGTTGAAAAAATAAGGAAAACAATATTTTTCTGATTCATCTTTGCAGCAGGAGAGGCAGAGAAGCTAGATCTCTGGAAGTAGGGGAAACTTACTTGTTAAATAAAATTTCCTTTTAGAATGGAGAAAGTTCAGAGGATAGTATGGAACTGAGTCATTCTGGCTAATAATGTATAAGCTTTCCTTCACTTTGGATGGAATTGTACCTCTGAGATTAGAATGTGTCTTGGGTCTTACACCTACAATTGGGCTGGGGGAATTTATTCTCTTTCTGGCTTTCAGAGGTGTTAGAGACTCCTAAAATATGATATCTAGTTAGTGTCTGGATTTAAGTGTCCTTTGTCTTCATTATGAATTCCTCTTATTACCTCTGAGCCTTCTGCAAAGTCTTTCCCCCTGACTCAGCCTGCTCTAGTAGTGTTTTTAGGGATTCAGGAAGTGTTGTGTGTTTGTACTTGATAGTGACTAATTTGGGAAGAAGCTAGGCAGAAAGCAGAGTGGCTAGGCAGCCTGGCAGGCTGAGATAAAAGGTCAGACTTGGGGGTGGGATATAAACATTCCTGGAAGATCCAGGAATTCTTAGGGAGAAGGACAAGATAAAACAATGGAATTCCCTTGATCAAGCACAAAGCTGTCATAACATACTGTCATTTGTGCACTCTAGGGCAGTATGCGCCCTGAATGATGGAGATACTGCACTTACTTTTTTAGAAATACCTTTCATCCAAGTTTTAACATAAGGCATCCATTTCAGTTCTTCAGGATCCACAAACACCATTCCACATCGACTGACGGTTGCAGGGGAGGCCACCTTTAGATCCTGCACCTGAAGTTGAACAGAAAACAGCTAATAGGATACTTTGTTATTCCCCCAACTTCAATGTTAATGACCCATAGTTTAAATTTTAAGTTAACTGGAAGGCATCATGTGGAGGAGAGTGGGGGAGTAGTAAATAGTTTCAAATGCAGCAGGAAAGTTAAGTGAGGCCTAAGATGGGGGGAAAAAAACCCATGCATGTAGGAGGATACTACCAAATCCTTATGGGCAGGAATAGGCATTTCTTTTTTCTTTCCTTTTTTTCTTTTCTTTCCTTATTCTTGTACCCCAACACCTAGCCTAATGCATAGCACATAGTAGGCATTTAATCAGTATTTGAGGAAGGAATAGTGCCCGGGTGGTATCTTTCATAATGTTTTATAGCTGCATTTGGTCCATATATATATACATATATATACATATATATATGTATATATTGGCTTCTAAAAGGAAGCCACTGCCGGGAAGCCAGAATTTATTTATTTCCTGTTTATAGAGAGAGAACAGCATTTGAGAAACTGTCAGGATTGACAATCTATTACAAAAGAATAATTTAATAAGTACTTATTAAGTAAACAAAACACTATCACAGATAGTAAATAATATATAGGTGTAAGAAAAAATCTAATGATGGTAAGCCAAATTAAGGAATAATTTCACCCCACAGTAAGTCATACATTTACCTCAAAGAGCATGTGGATATGAGGTGTGAGTTTAATCCTCTCACTGTTAGCCAGACAAAGCATCTTGTTATCATCCAATACTGTATTCATATTTTCAATCCAAAGAGCATCCACTGGCCCATCACTGATGATCCATTTATGGTCTTCTGAAGTATCATTCACAGCTGCTCGGACACTTAGTGCCATCAAACCATCTTTCCATTCCAAGGTTGTGCTATTAACTTCACCATATAATTCACCCATCGTGATTGATTTAGGATTAAGAACATAAGTTTTTACTGCTTGGTAAAAGGGATTGCCTAAATCAAGATTTTGCAAATTCCCTAAAGTTTCTGCTAGTACTTGGTAAACAGTGGTCTTGCCACCTCCTGTTGGCCCTACTAACATGACACCGTGCCTCACGAGCATAGTTTCATAGAGCTGTATCACTTTTTTAACCATACACATCTCAGGCTGAAGGTTTTTTCCATTCATAACATCCACAATTGTTGACTGGAAAATACCATAATCATGTTCTGGAATTTGGACCCCAGGAAAAAGGTCTGATATGATTCCACTGAGAAAAACAAAGATAAAATCAATTAGGAACCACTGGCCATTGATTTTCTCCTGTATTTGTTACAGTTAACTGCTTTTTCTGAATATGTACAGTATTAGTCTGTCCTTTGTGCTGTATCAGAAGCAATCATTTTTCTGATATATGTTTTTGTTTATGGTACAGTAGTCCAATGTTCTTAAGTATGATAGGAGCTTTCTGAGGATAAGCAGTATCTCTTACCTTTCTGTACTGCCCACAGTATGTGATATAGTACCAAACATATAGAAGGTGATTAATTTATCAAGTTATTTTAAAAATTATATTTATATCTTGACTTTTTTCAAAAGCGTTTATATATACTTATAACCATATGTGGATGTTCAGCAAAATAAGATGGGAATTAAAATAGAAAATTAGTACTAGGTAAAAAAATGGAGGAAGGGAAAAGGTGACTATTTCTCTGAGATGCACTTTACAGGGGGTGTTTCTATGGGAAAAAAGAAGAGAAATCTCTACCACATGCTATATGCACAAATACACTTGAGCTGCAGTAAAGACCTTATATAAAGTGATAAAAGTACTAGATGAAAGTAGAAGAGATGAATTTGCAAAAACCCTGCTAGCTCAAGTTGTACTGCAATATAAATATATAGAAAGGATGGATGGAAGGGGAAGACGTGCATTATATAGCCGCACTTTCCTTCAGTAACTTAATATATAAAACTAGAAAATGAAGAAATGGCATAAGCATGGTACGAAGAAGTATGAAAGGGAATGGGAAAATAAATAAGAGTTGAAAATGATTGCCTTTGGGAAGTAGGAGTTGGTGAAGTAAAAAAAAATTTGTTGTTTTCCATGAGACTAGTTTATGAAGTTATTTTATTTTTAAGACTGTATACACATATAACTTGGAGAAACAATTAAATGATAAAAGAAATTAATAAAAGCAACATATTTATGTTAAGTCCCAAGCCTAATTTTTTTCAGACTAGAATTTTTGTTAGATCAGGAACCTGTAACCAAATGCTAACTTGTATAACACTCATGATCAATATTTTGGAAAAAAAAAGTGATTAGAGTAATGCCAAAAGTTTAGTATCTTTATTTTAAACTAGTATTTCTTAAACTGCAATAAAATACCTCCAGAGAAGATGACTTATTAGCTTGTTAGGGACAGGATAATTGAAGGTAAGACTATGCTTTTCCTCTGGGTGACAGCTGTGCTTTCTCTGTGCCATCTAGGATCTTACCTGAACAGAAGAGCATCATCTGTTAGAAATTTTGGCAAGTTGGAGTCTCGCAAAGCTCGTATCAATACCACATCTTCACTTAGGTCTGGATTCTCTCTTTTTAAAGACCTAAATGCAAGGGAATATTTCAGGCAATGCTGCAAGAACGTAAGATTGAATGTGGTTTTCCAAAACTTTGGAAATTCTGCTTGCAGAAAGCTGTGGAGCTACCCTCCTCCCCCATGATTTCTGCTGGAGGGAGAGAATCATTTTCCCTTGTGTGCTCGTCATCCTGTGCTGGCTGCATAGCCTTGAGGAGAATGACAAGGACATCATCTCAAACACTCTCCTCCATCACTCCAGCTTTATTCAACCTTAGTTCCCTGAGTGAATCATTGACTCACATCCCTGTCTCTTTCTCTTCTTCTCTTCCCAGAATGCCCTGCCTTGCTCTTTTGCCCACTCTTACTTAACCTTCAAAACCATGCCCAGTTACTTCCTTCTCTAGAAAGTCCCTCTATCCCACTCTCTAGTGAATCTTGTGCACGGCCCTATAGCTGCCCTCATCATGGGGTACAGATGACTGCACATGACGGTCTTGCCCACTGGGTTGTAGTTGTGTTCTTTGAGCGCAAATGTACTCAAACTTCTTAGTTCATTAATCATTAAATAACAATCATGTAAAGAGAAGATGTAATGAACCTGGGAGGCTAAAAGAAAGAACAGAGGGTAGAGAGGGCAAGATTTGTGTAAAGCCACGGGATCCAGGCAACAGGGGCCCTGGATATGCAAGTCTGAGTCTGTGCATCATGACCTGAGAGGAAGAACAAGAAGGAGAATAGATTTTCCCAGAGACTCCGGGCAAGTTTGGGATTCCAGATATAACAGACTCAAGTAGTTATAAAGAGAAAAGTTGGGGGCTGAAAATGAGAAAAGATTCTTGCTTTGCTGGAAACTTGAATGCATTTCAGTCTTGGAACACACTGCAAAACAGAGATGGAATCTATGACATAAGCCTGAACTGAAAATGAATAATGAAATTTCCTCTTACCCTTGAGGCTTTTTAAGGCAACAGGTATGACTCACCTTATTGTGTGTGTGTATCAAACTGTGTGCCTTTTAAGTATAGCCATCCTGTCTGATAGCAAAGGCTACTGTACCCTAAACCCAGTGTATGTGCTGCACTCAGGGGAAATGAAAGGCAGCCAAGGCCTAGTTGGATTCGGGCTCGGTCTCAGGGCAACCTTGTTGGGACTCATAGTGAAGATCTGTCACTGTACCATGGAAGTGGCAAAGAAAGTGCTGCAAAAGCAGCAGCTAACATTTCTTAGTCAACTAGTATGGGTCAAGGGTTGCTCTAAGAGCCTCCTCTGAGTTACCCACATAATGCATTTGATTACATGTTTCAAAATTTCACTCTCAACCACGTTGGTTTCTTACCCAGCCATGACCAGTACAGACTTCACAGCTCTCATGCCAAAGTCATAGTGATCCTGCTGAGAGAGCTGTTCACTGCAAAGCTTATACATCTGAGTCATTTTTCTTGCTAATATTTTACTGGATTCAAATCCTTCAGAATATAGAATTACCTAGAATAGAAAAGTATAATGCAATGTTTCTTATCTTGTACTGATGACAATATATTAGCAAGATATCAATATATTCAAAACCTACTCCAGGTGTAATATCTTTTCATGTTGTTATGTCATTTAATAAAGTAATGTAAAGATTGAAGGGAAAAGAGTTTTCTGTGGCACAGGAAGGTGGCAGGTAGAATTCAGTATGGAAATACTTGAGCACTGGTTCTGCTTCTCCTGTACAGATGAAGATGTGGCTTTGGTGACATTTGGTTCAAGGAACAGCAGAGTCCAATTTTTGAAAATGTTCACATGTATGTTGGATGTTATTGTTAAGTCCTGAGTTCAAAAGCAAGAATTGGGCTTCTCTAACCTGACAAGAACACCACCCTAGTGGGTGGTATCAGTGACTTGCAGGGAATCAAGGGAAGCTACGCAAAGGGTTGTAGCCTCTCCCCTGCTCCTGACAAGTTTCTGCATCCTTGTTTAGAGTAATTGGATGAAGCCTAGTGTCTTCGACAGTAGAGGTGAGAGAGGACCTTTCCTTTTATGCATCATCTGCCCCAAATACTGCAGTTGGCCTCAGAAGCAGGATGTGAAATGATGCAGAGACTTTTTACTAGTGTTTGTTTTGTTTACTGCTCTATTGTTACTGATTTACACAGTGCTGTGCACACAGTAAGTGATTAAAAATATTTACTGATAGTAGACCCTGACTATTCAATCTGTAACAATAATAGGAATAGTACTCAGAAGACTGGATTTTAGTCTTTGTCCAAATAAGTACTGAGTAATATAACAACAGGACAAAGCATGAGATGTGAACAAAATGTTGGACTAAACCCAGTTTTCTTTCTACAAGCTTGAGTCAATTAGCAAGTCATTTATTGTCCATGTTCATTAAGAGAATCAAGGGTGAAGACACCACCTATCTTCACTGCTTTCCACCCCATCATACCACAGAAGGTACTGAGGGATCATGAGATGCTGTAAGCGTTATACTAACATAAGTTGTAATTCTTCTAATGATAGGACTTGGCATGGTTTGTTCTAGTCTTAATAAATTACTTTAACTTCATACAGAATATGTAAAGTTAGCTGTTTCAAAGGAAATTATTAGCCACAGGAGTAACCTGTGCTTTCTGAGAAATTCCATTCTTAAGGGGGTGGCGTCCCTTGTTATAAAATGTGATGCTAAGCACAAGGGGTTTCCTGAAGTCTGAAAATAATTTGTTCTTGGTGGTCAGACAAATTAATACATTTGTAAGAATTCACTGAGGTTACCAAGCATGGTAACACACACCTGTAATTCTAGCACTTGAGAGGCTGAGACAGGAGGATGGCAGGTTTGAGGCCAGTCTCAACAACTTAGTGAGACCTTGTTTCAAAATAAAGGATAAAAAGGCCTGGGGGTATAGCTCAGAGGTAGAACGCCCCAAGTTTAAATCTGAAGAAAGAAAGGAAGGAAGGAAGGAAGGAAGGAAGGAAGGAAGGAAAGAGGAGGAAGAAAAGGAGGAGAAGGAGCTCACTGAGTTGTACACTTATGAGCTGTGCACTTTATTGTATATAAACTATACCTCAATAAAAAGTTCCTTGAAAGCTGGGTGTGGTGGCGCATGCTTGTAATCCCAGTACTTTGGGAGGTGGAGACCCGAGGATCCGGGTTCGCGGCCAGCCTCAGCTCTCTCTCTCTCTCTCTCTGTCTCTCTCTCTCTCTCTACTTAGTGAGGCCCTCCACAACTTCGTGAGACCCGGTTTCAAAATAAAGTATAAAAAATAGGACCAGGGGTGTAGCATGGAGGTAGAACGCCCCTGGGTTCAATCCCCAGTACCGCAAAAAAAAAAAAAATGTTCCTTGAAAAATAAATGTTAAAATTTTTATGTATCGATGCTTAACTAGTATGAAGGAACAAAAAACAGTTTAAATAGAAAGATGCCTTGATAGATATAGAAAGAACAAACACAATCATAGGTACTTAATATATTAGTGATTACTATTTCCTTACTAAGTTGTCACAGACTTACAAACCCATCCCTTCCCTCATCATATGATTAGTATAGCTTCTACCAACACCCCTTGACTCTAATAAAAAATTTTGTGCAAAGCAAAGTGAGAATAAAATTGCATTTTTAGGATAAACTCTGACATTTTAATTTGTAGAGATGAACTGATAAACTCCAATTAACTGGTTAATTAAATTTATTGATTCATTCCAGTTTTAGGGGACAAATATAGTCTAGATATCATCCTAGGCACTCTGGATTTAGCAGTAAAATAAAAACAAAAATAATCCAATATGCAGAAATGACACATCCTACGTGATAGCAACCATAACTGCATTTAAGAACAAACAATAATGTGTAACCACTATGAGGGTACATTCATAAAGGAAACGTTTTACCTAGATAAAATCAAATGGTAAATAAAAGAAACCATATTTAAAAATTTGGTTCTTAATAATATCAAGCTTACCTCTGCAATCAAAGCATAATTTGGAACCATCATCGCAAATGGTCTAAACAGGGCTTTCAAATTATCTGGCAATTCTGTTCTGCCTGCATATCCAGGATTCATTGTAATGAAGGCTGCACAAGTCATAACCAATTTTATTTCCCGACCCTCAAACATGAATCTAGAAAGCTGTTCAAAAAGATAGTGTAAATTAACTTTTCTTCAGACTTTGTAAATTCTTTCACGTAATTTTTACTTGAATACTAGACTCATGTAGAGGAACATTTAAAGGCTACTGAATCCTGCTGTTGGACTAGAGGGACCATTTCTCTCCTGATTCTCTCCGGCCTACTTCCAATCTCTTCTGGGTTCAATGTCCTAGAATTTTCTAGGCCTCAACATCTTTTGTTTAGACTCTTCAACTTAGAGTTAATGGCCACTAAGCCTTCTCCACTTCCACTTTCTGGTGTTCACTAAGAAATTCCAATCTATTCTTAAGTCTTCAGGAGGTCAAGGTCCTACCGTCACTATCTTTGGTGCCACACATTCACTTCATTCAACAGCAGACACCTGAGCACTTGTGTAGGCAAGTCCCTGAGTTAGCCATGGAGATGCGGAGCTGAAGGAGACTAACTCTCGAGCCTGTGAGAAGCTCCCAGGCTTGTTGTGCACAGTCAGACCTAGAAACCATGACTGTACAGTGCTACAGATGCTACAGTGGCGGTGTATGCAAAGCCCGTGGGGGAGCAGGCAGTCTCCTGGAGACCTGAGGAATGAAGAGGGGCGTTTCAGCTGCATACACAGGGGCCCTTCACAGGCAAAAGGAACAGGAGCAAGAAACAGCACTGCATGTTAAGGGAAATGACCAGAAATCCACTTTGCTGAAGGGTAATCAAGTTCCAGAGGGAAAGTATAGCTAGGCTGGGCCTGAGCACACTAAGCTAAGGAATTTGCTTTTGTCCTGCGGTGGGGGGAAGCAGAAAGAACTTTTAGGCAGAGTGAAAGGATCATAGATGGTAGTAGAGAGGTTGGACAAACTACAGACAGGGAGACCAGTAAAGAATTGGCATTGGGGAGCTGATGACAGCCAGCATCTGAGAGGTGTAAGTGGGGATGAGAGGCGCCCAGGAAATGCAGTCGATACAATTTGGTGACAGTTTAGGTTCTAGGTTGATAGTTAATGGGACAAACCGGAGGTGCATTCAAGGTTTCTATTTGGGCCACTATATGAAGGTTCTATAACAGACAGGAGGAATACAGGGGAAGACCAGGGTGGAGATGGGGCAGTATGTCACAGCCTGGAGGAGAGAATGATGGGGGTGCGGCTGGAGCCTGTCCTGCTGCTACTGAATGACTGAGTGTGCTGTCCAAACCTCTCCATGTCTGTGCTTTAGAGTCTTCATCTATTCCAGGGGATACATCCCACTCCAACTATCTCATCTGGCCACTGGCAGCTTGAGGACCAGGTTGGATAATCTCAGGGTCCAACTTTCCCTTTACCGCACATGGCTGCCCTCTGGGCTGACAACGCTTCACTCTCACCTCTATTCTCTCTGGTCTCTCCCCCTCACTCTTCAGAGCTTTGCTCTCAGCTAACTGCTCACCAAGATGATAATGATTTACAAGTTATATCTGGAGATCCTTGCCTTTAATACAGACCTTTTTACAGTATGTGGGAAGTTGGAGGGAGTGCAGGTAAAGGAGCTCAGACTTTAGGGCCACATAGATTCTGGTGTGTACCTTGGTTTTATAGTGTCTATGGGACTACTTTTTAATTTCTTTGAATCCTTTTTACCTAAAACCTTGGGAAAGTGTCATATACTTCACAACGTTTTGGTGAAAAGAAGAAATAACTACAATCTATCACAACAACTTAAATCAGCAGCTTATTAAAGTCCAATTTCTGCTTTCTTTTTATTTATTCTATAATTTGCTGTTTTTTTTTTTTTTGCAGTGGTGATAACTGAAATACTCAATTCTTTATCAGGGCACCTTCCAGTGATAATGGCCCCTGTCTCTGAGCTACAGCTGGGTCCAAAAGTCCCCTGCTATGCCAGGGCGAACCCTTACTGATAGAGCCTGAGGTCTGGGGCTCTTCTGACAGGGCCAAGGGAGTAGTGGGGCTCTCGAGGGGCTTGGGAAATTCTAGTTTGCACAGGATGGGAATCCATGCTGCCCTTTGGTGACTCTATCTTAGAAGGTTAACAACAGTGTTAGTGGTCTTGGTCCCATTTTTTACTGCCATCAGCTTCCCAATATAAAACCCCTTCTCCAGGAGCATGCTCCTATGAGGCTAAAGCAAACATTAAATAACAGGACCACTTCAGTGTGTTCATTGGACCTCCTGGATTTTCCAATCCAGTGAGTTCTGGAGAGCCAATCACGGGTCCCCCAAGATTCCTCATCCATTTTTTACTAGCACTAGGCTCAGCCTGGGCAATGATGAAAGCAGTGGAGCCCAGGAGAGGCAGTGTTAGAGAAACAGAGCAAATGGGTAAGTGTCAAAGGCAGGAACAAGGAAGGTGGGGAGGGGAACAGGGGGTGGCAAGCAGAGGAACAGGGTGTGAGTGGGTCAGGAAATGTTCCTCAAAAGGGCAGGGACTGATTCTCACAGATCCCATCACAGCACAGTCGTTTCTCTCGGTTGCTTGGATGAGAAATTACTTTACCCAAGAAAGACCTGTTTTTATAGCATTCACCAATTACACTGAAAACACGGACTAGACCAGCTAAAGCTGGCATTCTACTTCCTAAAATGGGACAGCTGTAAGTTAATTACAAACCTAAGTAAAGCTACCTTGATAGACAGTCATCTGATGCCTTACCTTTGCGGCTTTGGCGTTCCTAATGGTAATGAGCTGCTGTGCAATGACCGATAGAACTTCTATGTCAATTCTATTAAACTCATCAAAGCAGCACCAGGCCCCTGATTGGGCCAAGCCACTAAAAAAGCGGCCCATCATCTGAAATAAAAATTAAGCCATTCAACTTTGGATTGCATAGTTCAACTACTTCAAAAGTAAAACTTTGAGCTGAAATATTAACAGAAAAGTGGTAGTACCTGCGAATAAGCAATAGTCTTATATAAATACTGGGCTGTCAGATGTAAGCATATTTCTATAAGAAGAAATCTTTTACCTCTCTCCAAGTGACCTGAATCTAATTTTTATTTTTAAGTAAAATGACAATCTGACCAATTTTCTTTCTTCCTCCATAATCTCTACTTGCCTCTATGAATATTCTATAGGTTCTCAGAAAACCAAACACATGGAAGAGACAAACTTAAATATTTTTTAAAAACCTTGGAAATTTTTCCAATGGAAGCTTTCATTGTCTTTGGAAGGGTCTGTCTCTAGCTGGGGGGCAGCACGGGACAACCACTGAGCAGAAGGCATTATTGCACAGGTTAAGGTAACGGTTCTTGCTTTATTTTACAAAAGAATCCTAATGGCAGAGGAAAATGAGTATGTACTTGTGGCCATCTAAAGTGTACAATTTCTTTGGAGACTTGAATTTTGGGTTAAGCATTTATATGCATATTGCATTATTCTACATATTCATCTCTTTAAAAATAGAGTTAAGCCGGGCGTGGTGGCGCACGTTTGTAATCCCAGTACTTGGGAGACTGAGACCGGAGGATCCGGGTTCCCGGCCAGCCTCAGCTACTTAGTGAGGCCCTCTGCAACTTAGTGAGACCCTGTTTCAAAATAAAGAATAAAAAATAGGACTGGGGGTGTATCTCAGAGGTAGAATGCCCCTGGGTTCCATCTCCAGTACTGCAAAAAAAAAAATAGAGTAAATGGTTTTTCTGTCTTCCAGGTGGTCAACCGAGTATATATAGTGATCTCTCCTTCTTCCAATTCCCATGAATCACAGAAAGATCTAGGCTCTAGAGGAGGATTCTTCCTTGTGTCTAGATTCCAGTACTTGCAGGGAATCCTCAGTATTCATTGGCTGTCTCTTGTCTATCTTCACATGGCTTTCTTCTCTCTTTGTGATTGTATTCACGTTTCTTCTTATAAAAGACACCAGTTATTGGAATTCCAATTCCAGTGTGATTTCATCTTAACTAGATTACATCTGTAAAGATTCTATCCTCAAATCAGGTAACATTCACAGGTATTAGGTGTTAGGACTTGAATATCTTTTTGGAGGACACATATCAACACACAATGCTCTGGATTTGGTGCTGGTAGAAAGTAGGGGTAAATCTATAATGCATACTATAATAACGTTTCTCTAGGAGGCTGGAGGACAGCCTGCCTGAGGCTGTCATTGGTAAAGGTGAAACAGTTACTCTGGTCAGGAGGAAGAGCAGGATGAACAGCCATTATTACGCATTGGATAGAGGTCTTGTGAAACTGTCACTGTTCAATTAAAGAAGAAAATAGACTGTTTGAATCAGGTTGGCTCTCAGTGGATAGCAGTCAAGAACTGTTTTCCCCCAGGGACTGAATGCTTAGTAATTGACCATTAGAAATAAAGTTTTGGAGCTATTTTGTTTTATTATGTTTTCTACTTTTTTTTGCGGTACTGGGAATTGAACCCAAGGGCATTCTACCTCTGAGCTACACCCCAAGCCCCTAAGCCCTATGTTTTATTCTTTATTTTGAAACAGGGTCTCACTAAGTTGCTGAGGTTGGCCACGAATCTGCGATCCTCCTATCTCAGTCTCCCAAGTACTGGGATTACAAGCGTGTGCCACCACGCCGGCTTGTTTTCTACTTTTTAAAACCTTTTTTATTTTGGGAATTACAAACATACAAAAGAGGTGAAAGAAGGTATATATCATCCAGCTTAACAATTACCAGCATTCTGCTATTTTACAAAATTCTCCTACATTTTGTTGCTGCTGGCATATTTTAATGCAAACTCTAGATATTGCATTATTTCATCATAAATTCTCCAATATTTCAGGCCCCATGCCAGACCTCCAAACCAGAAAATGTATTTCAATAAAAGACCTCCATGTGATTCATATGTATGCTAAAGTTAGAAAAACACTGTTCTAGAAGTAAAGAAAGTGGAAGAGAAATGAATAAACAATCTATTAGCCCCAATGCTTAGAATGCTTTCTTTGAATGGTAGTTTTGTGATGTGTTGGTCCTTCTCTATGGGTATAATATTCCATTAAATTCCACTATGAATAACCTTTGATACTATATGTTCTGAACAAAGGGTTTACATTTTTTATATTCAACCCCCAGACAAAGCAAAGCAAACAATTATAGTTATTTAAAATAACACGCAATTTTCACAAACCTTGACATAGTAAAAGTGAAACTGGAACAGAAAGTTGGAAAACAGTTGCATCTGTTTAACATCTTATTTAATGAGTTGAAAGATAGTATTCAAAGTTGGTATATTAGAAGTATAGAAATAAACTTACATTATTACAACAACCACCAGAAGAACTAAAAACAAACAAGGACAAACAAGAATCCCTGCAAGTCCAAAAGTTTCTTTCAAGGGGTCTGTGAGGTCAAAGCATTTTCCTAAAACTAACGTGTTATTTACCTTTTTCACTCTCATTCTCTAATGAGAGTACAGAGTATAAAAGGATTATTGTTATGGTTTCAGTTTTTACATTGCAAACAACCCTTAAGAAATGATCACTTGGCAAGTTTTAGTGTAATTTCAAAGAATATTGACAATTACCTGAAAAAAGTTATTAAAATATTCTTCTCTTTTTGGAGCATCTATTCTATGTGAGGCTAGATTTTCTTCAAATATTTTAACTAAAATAACATCACAATAGACTGAATATAGAAGCAAGTATGAGAATCTGGCTGTCTTTTATTAAGCAAAACAGATTTTTTAAAAAATTTAAAGCAATGCCACTAATATTTTTCCTTTGGAAAGTCTTTTCACAAAAATATCTTTATGTTAACATGTAATGGGACTATCATTACTATTTTAAAACAAATAAATATATTAAACATATCAATTTAATTTCAGACATGAAATATCAACAGGCACAACTCATCTCAATAATTTTTAAGAATATAAAGGGTCCCATGACTAAAAAGTTTGAGAACTGCTGTACTGAAAAACCTTACCACAAATTCTGACCTCCTCTATATTTCATTCTTAGTATGAAAATCTCTGGATTGTTCATCTTTTCCTGTAAACCTTTTTTTTCTTAGGTTTCCCTGATATTCTATCTTGTCTCTTATCTGACTTCTTTCTACTTACTGACATACATAGACTTCTTTTTAAGTTTTCTACCATTTGACAAATCCTCCCCTGGCCTTCATTCTTACCTGTATTACCCAGGCCACCATGTGTTGACTCTTCTACCTTGTTCTATATATTTCATTTTAACCATACCTTTCCCCACTTCTTGTCCCTTGTTCTCTATTACTTCATTCTCTCCTTATTTTGCTGTGTCATGTTGCAAATAGAGAAAGCCAAATAAAGCACTTAATGTTAATATTGAGATGAAGGAACTGTACCTTGTAGTCCAAACCATCAGAACAGTTAAAGACCACACACTGGATGGCAAGAGCTTTTGCCAGGTCTTTTGTGGTCTCTGTTTTCCCAGTGCCAGCAGGACCAGCTGGTGCACCCCCGAGGTCGAGCTGCAAAGCCCCCATGAGGCAAAGGTAACAGCGATCCTAAAGAGATCAGTAAATTGTCATTATTGAAGGAAAGTGACTTTAGCCCCAAATTCGTAAGTCTTTTCCTTTCTATAAGAGGAGGGTCACTATTTTCCACAAAAGGTTAGCAATTGAAATATCCTCAAAGATCTACACACATAATTAAATGATGCAAATCTTTGTTTTACAAAGATGTATTATAGCAAAGCCTTTCAAAAGTTAATGTTAGATGAGATTTTTCAGGATTGTTTTGATAAAAAAAAGCACTGGTGTTAATATTAACGTAGATGATCAGTCACTTACCGTGAGAGGAGTAATAACCAATCTTGGGCATGCTCCCAAATATTCATAGCCATAAGTGTATTGAGAGAGTGCCATTCTAGCCACACAATTATCCACATCTATATCCCAATAATAGCGCAGTTGTCTCTGCCAGTCAAAGGATTCAACTGAGTTTACCTGCATACGTGATATAAATGATAGCGATATTATATACACTAATTTCAGAAAGAAGTATTTGGTTTTACTTAAGTGAAACATTTACCTTGGCTTGAACAAGTTCCGTGACTATGTCTCTTGCATGTACGTCAATAGTAATCAATGCAGTTATGATGTTTCTGTGTAATTTAGGTAGACTGCCTCGAACTATTGCAGCCAGGGCATTTAATCTCTACAAATTAAAAAATTATTTTCAACATCAGCTTGCATACATATATTTTTACTATTAAATTTAGAGTAAACATTTGCTAAAACCATCTAATTTTTAAGAGTTTATAGCTCTGTGATCAAATAGCATAATACTTTAACTTATTTAATGTCTCTAAAACTTCTGTGAAATATATTCTGTCTTACCCTCATTTTACTTTGAGTAAGCTGATGATCAGAGAGGGTATGTAACTTGATGGCAGTCACATAGCTATGTGTCTTTTTTTTTTCAGGGATGGGAATTGAACCCAGGCCCTCGTGCATGCTAGGCAAGTACTCTACCACTGAGCTATGGCCCCAGCCCTAACCATACAATTAGGAAATGGCAAAATGAGACTTGAGTAGACATTTGCTTCAAGGAAAGAAAGCCCATTCCCTAACACTGTATGATGGTGGCTAAGACTGTTCTGCCTCAGAATTTAATGATATTTTCATTTTCAGGGGTAGTTTTTCCATTGATAAGCAGAAAACCTAAGCATTTTAACCAAGCCAATGGCTGATTAAATAAGAACATTTTTGGAAAGCTTTAGCTCCTGATTTTCACTTAGGTTGTTACATCTTTTTCAAAAAAGAGTGGTGCTGCTGAAGGCCTTATGCTGCCAACTGTTTCATTTGTTATGCAAAGCTTTTTAGTTTGATGCAACCCCACTTGTCTATATTTGCTTTTTTTTTTTTTTTTGCTTGTGCTTTGCTATCTTGTCCAAGAAATCAATGCCAAGGCCATTGTGATAAAGCTTCTCCCTTACGTTTTCTACCAGCGGTTTCTTACGCTTAAATCTTAATTCATGTTGAGCTGATTCTTGTGTATGACATAACTGTCTATCATCACCTACAACTAAACATCAAAAGCAAAAAAAAAAAATCCAAATCAAAAGACCAAACAACTCAATTTAAAAATGGAAAAAGGACTTTAATAGATGTTTCTCCAAAGAAGACAGACAGATGACCAATAGGTGTATGAAAAGATGCTCAATATCACTAATCATCTAGGAAGTGAAAATCAAAACTACAATGTTATGCATTAGGATGGCTATAATAAGTCTACAGCCATACCACCCTCAACATGCCCAATCTCCTCTGATCTCAGAAACTAAGCAGGTTGGGCCTGGTTAGTACTTGGATAGGACGGCTATAATAAAAAATAAAAAGACAACAAGTGTTGGCAAGGATGTGGAGAAAAGGGAACCCGTATACACGGTTAGTAGGAAAGTAAAATGGTGTAGCTACGATGGGAAACAGTATGGAGATTTTTCAAACATGTAAAATGGAATTACCATATGGGTACATATACAAAAGAATTGAAGTCAGGATCTTGAGGAGATATCTGCACTCCTATGTTAATAACAACATTCATGTAGCCAAGATGTTGGAGCAACCTAAGAGTCCATCAACAGATGAATGGATAAAGAAAATGTGGTATATGCATACAATGGAATATCATTCAGCCTTAAAAAGAGGGAAACCCTAACAATATGGATGAATCTGAAGGACATTAGCCAACTGAAATGAGCCAGTCACAGAAGGACAAATATTGCATGATTCCACCTACATAAGCTATCTGAAATCATTATACTCAAATAAACAGTTTAGAATGATGGTTTCCAGGGGCTGGGGAGAGGGGAAACAAGGTTTTTCTGTATAAAGTTACTATGCAAGATGAATAGGTTCTAGAGATATGTTGTACAATATTGTGCCTATTGTTAACAATACTGTATATTGTACTTATTTTTTAAGAAGATAGATTAGGCTTAGCTGTAAAATAGCATTTCCCAACTACAGCTAAAAATGTTTTGTAGAATGGTAGATCCATTCATCTATTCACTTATTTATTGTTTTATTGATAGTTGCTTGACTATTCTATAATATAGCAGAAAAGCATTAACTAAGCCTAGAAATAGAAATGGCACAAATCCTGAAGTTTTCCTGGATTAAAGAAACTTTTGTAAGAGGTATTCAGGACCTAGTAAACATAAGTACTCCTTAAAAGTTATGAACCATCCATCTTGAATTCACTCTTGTGCAGGGTGAGAAAGACCTGGAAATTAGACCAGAGACTTTGCAGTTACTTGAAGAGGGCATAGGACCAACGCTCCAACATATAGGCATGGGTAAAAACTTCCTCAACAAAAGCTCAAAGGTACACGAAATTAAAACAAGGATTAATACATGGGATTGCATTAAACTGAAGAGCTTCTGTGCAGCAAAGGGAACTATCAAGAACCTCAAGAGGAGCCGACAGAATGGGAGAAGATCTTTGCCAGCTACTCCTCTGATAGAGGACTAATATCTAGAATAGACAAAGAACTAAAAAAACTCACTGCCAAAAAAAACCCCCAAACAAATAACCCAATAAAAATGGGAAAGTGAACTAAATAGATACTTCAAAAAAGAACTACTACAAATGGCCAATAAATAAATAAATATTTATTTATTTATTTATTTATTTATTTATTTATTTATTTTTTGCGGTACTGGGGATTGAACGTAGGGGCGTTCTACCTCCACGCTACGCCCCCGGTCCTATTTTTTTTTATATTTTATTTTGAGACTGAGTCTCACGAAGTTGCAGAGGGTCTCACTAAGTAGAGAGAGAGAGAGAGAGAGAGAGAGAGACAGGGAGAGAGAGACAGACAGACAGAGAGAAAGAGAGAGCGTGTGCACGCACGCGCGCGCGTAAGGTAAGGCTGGCCGCAAACCCCGATCCTCCGGTCTCCGCCTCCCAAAGTACTGGGATTACAAGCATGCGCCACCATGCCCGGCCTTAAATATTTAAAAAAAATGTTCAACATCATTAGCCATCAGAGAGATGAAAATCAAAACTACCCTGAGATTTCACTAGCCAAACTCCCGAACAAAGCTCAGCTCTTCCTTTTATTACAGGTCTACAGAATTAAGGCTGGGTCATCAAATCATTGTCTCTAAGGAGTAGAGCATTGGGTTAGGAATGTTTTAGAAGATAAGTAATTATCTGGCAGTTTTTGCAAGAGCGGCAGAGGTGGCTGTCTCCAGCAGCTTCTTTGGGGTGGTCTTCCACCTTAAGTAAAGCAAGCAACAGGTGTAGTAAAACAGGAGGAAATGGCTTAGATTGCAAAGGGGCATAGAGGTCACTGTCTTCAGTTCCCTCAAGAGAGGCAGTCTTCTGCCAAAGCAAGCAAGAAGCCATAGATCCTTAAGCCAATATTTTTTTAGACTTAGAACAGTTTCCCACAGAATGGCAATCATTAAAAACACAAACAATAATAAATGCTGGCGAGGATGTGGAGAAGTAGGAACTCTGATACCCTGTTGCTAGGATTGCAAATTAGTGCAACCACTTTGGAAAACAGTGTGGAGAATCCTCAGAAAAAATGGGAATGAACCTACATATGACCCAGCTATACCACTCCTGGGTATTTACCCAAAAGAACTGAAACCAGACTACCATATTAATACATGTATTTCTATGTTTATAGCAGCACAATTCATAATCGCCAACCTATGGAACCAGCCAAGATGTCCATCAACAGATGAATGGATTACAAAATTATGGGATATACACACAATGGAATTCTACTCATCCATAAAGAACAAAATTATATCATTTGCAGAGAAATGAGTGGAACTGGAGAATATTATGCTAAGTGAGATTAGTCGGTCACAAAAAATGAAGGGTAGAATATTCTCCCTCATATGCAGAAGTTAGGGAGAAATTGGGACACAGGAGGACTCCAGACAAAGGAGAAACCTTAGTGGAATGAAGGAGGGGACCTAACTGAGGGAGATGGGAGGGGGGAGGAAGACTGGAAGAGGGAAACACTCAGTGGACATGATGTACATACACACACTTATCAAAGCCAATCACTATGCTGAGCACGGAAGGTGGGGAGGGAGAGAGAGTGGGGTGGAAACTAGGGGAGGGCTCAATGAGTGTTGTGTGAATGTATGCCTCTATCACCCTGAGCTGCATCAAGATGTATGATTATAATGTACCAATAAAAAAGTTATGAACCATTATAATCCTGGTGTTTTCCTCTTGAACTGTTTTTCCTTCTGTTTTTACAAGTATTCATATAAATACTAAACAAATACCAAGGTAGTGTCCCTATGAAAAGTTGAACACATACGATTTTAGTGAAAAATCTAAAGTTTTGAAAGTCATGTCAGAACATTAGAATTTCTGAAATAAAACAAATTTGTATTAACCACTGTTATAGAAACCATCCTGCATGGCAATATGTTCAATGTTACTGTTAAAAATCTCACCTCAAAATTGACTGTTTCGAAAGCTTCCAGGGCCTCTACATGATTCTGGTCTTCAGTTTCCAGACACTCAGTCAAATCACGGCACCACATAATTTGAGAAATGGTCAAGATTACCTGGAAAAAAAAAAGACTTTCTTGACTGTGTGTGAGGCATCCTACCAAAGACGGACCCAGAAATGGAAATTTAGCCAGTGTGTTACTTGGGAAGGGTGGCCAGCAACCACCCATTCCGTCCTCGGCTTCCCCTGATAGTCGGCGATGGCAGCTTTGCACAGGCGACGCAGAGATGTGAACATGGCTTCTTCCACTTTACCGAGCCATTCCTCCACATTGCCTCGGGCCTTGAGGCCTTTCCCCAAGCTGACCTGCAAGGTAATCACAGCAAGGATAGAACTGCTCCGGTGAGATGTGTAAGATGCACATCTTCTTTATTTCTATAACAGAACCCTGAGTTATGAAAATACTGAAGCCTACCACAAATACAGGAACTTTCTATTAATATTCCATCACACCCCACATCTCAACACTTACTGCTTTGTTTTACTGCTTCCTTCTGGAGCCAACTCCTCGAAAAAGGCGTCTGTATTTGTTGGTGAATTTCTTCATTTTCATTTTCCTATTTACTGTCATCTGATTTTTGCCCCCCACTTTTCCTCTAAACCTGTTCTTATTAAAGTTATCCACGTCCTCCCAACTGAAACATCCAACTGACACTTTTCAGTACTCCTCACATTTATTTCTCAGACTTCCAATGGCTCGACTGTCCCGCTTGTTTTGGACGCCTTCATCTTCTTCTTCTATCCTCCCTTTACATTTCATGTATTCCCGAGACCTTAATCCTCCTCTTTTCCTTCTGCAACCAGTGATGAGTGAATTCTTTGGCAAGAGGATCAATTCAGGATAAAAAAGTTTATACTATACCTACAGATACATCCCTGTGCTCTAAATGGACCCAGTCCCTTGGAATTTCCCCAAGTGGTTCTTCTGTCTGAAATACTCTACCCTCTCATGACCACGGGGCAGGTACTTCTCTTCATCTTTCTTAGCTCCGTGTGTGTGTGTGTGTGTGTGTGTGTGTGTGTGTGTGCACATGTATGTGTGCATGTGCCTCTCTGTGCAGTAACCTGATTCCTCACAGTCTGCTAGTGCATTCATTCTCGCGGTGTCCACAGGTGCTGTGAAGTGCCCTGGAGATGCTACCTCCTGTAACTAACACATACTGCTGTAAGTGATTTACATAAAGAGACACCACCGGAAAGTCCTCACCATCCCACTAATCAGACGCTGTTACTAATCCCCATTTGATAGAGGAGATGAAAGGGTGAGTCTTGGGTCTGGGTGACCTCGCAGAGAACTGGCACTCTTAACCAGTCCACTGTCATGCCTCTTACTGAGAGAAGGGTAAGATACAGTTCCAATTTTTCCCCCTCTGTTTACAAGAACACAGCACATGTCTCTGTTATTGCATTCACTGTGTGTGTGTGTGTGTGTGTGTGTGTGTGTGTGGTGCTAGGGATTGAACCCAGGGAAGTTCTACCTCCGAGCTATACCCTGAACCCTATTTTTAATTAATTAATTTATTTATTTATATTTAGAAACAGGGTCTCCTTAAGTTGCTGAGAGCCTCTCTAAATTGCTGAGACTGGCTTTGAACCTGCAATCCTCCTGTCTTAGCCTTCCAAGTACTGGGATTACAGCTGTGCACCACCATGCCCTGCCCACTGTGGTGATTTTTAATTGCTTGATACTTTCTCCATAAGACTTTGAGTCCTCTGAGGGAAAATGTTTTATCTTGGTTATTCTCAAAACCCCTAAGCTAGCAGAGCACCTGGCATGCTTAGAGTGAGCATGAGTGGACATCTACTCCAACCCTACGAGAGTAACAAAGTTTATCTATGAGCAATTATAACCAAAAGCATCTTACTCTTTCTCCTTCAGGTGACAGCATTGCCAAAATATCGTTAGTGTAGACCTTTTCTGGCTCTCCATCAATACCAGGGATTTTTCCTTCAGCAGGAGGCATGAGAGCAAATTCGAGTTTAGAAATGGAGTCGAAGCATTTCCTTAAGTGTGGCTGCACAGCTTGTGGATTTCGTGTCTGGGCCAAGATCTCCAGAAGTTCATCATTTGACAAGAAGTAAAATCTGGATTAAAGAGAAACTTTAAAATATAACTTGAAATTGAAGCTAAGCCTTAGATGGACATGGAAAATAAATTCTTTAGGCACATCTCTTCCATTCACCAATTTCCTAGACCTCTATTTACACTGGTTCTTGGTTTCTGGGGAGACCACATTTCTTTAAATAAGTTTTCTTTGAAGACTAGTGATGATGTAGCTGAAACATCTAGAGTTAGTGGCTAGTACATGAAAGATATTTTCATGAAAATTATGAAAAATGTTAGCTGTCGTTTGTTCATGTGTCTATCTTACTTGAACTTGTGTTCAAAGAGTGAAGATATATTATTTGTCCTCCCTAGAATCTGCCTCGTACCTCACACATACCTAGTATTCAATATATTATTTGTTGAACAGATAATATATGAGTGAGTGGTCACAGGAACCTTATTTGGTTCTGTGAATGTATTTTGAGCCTTTGTCACAACCCAAAAGCACATGCTAGTCCATGCAGCACATACTATGTGGAAAGTGGCATCATTTCCAACTATATGAAGGCTATACTTAAGCAAAAAAACCCATTGTGTATACATTTCAATATCATTACCAGTAAGATGGGTAAAAAAAAATTGTGAACTTATAGAATAGGGGGTTGGCTAGTTACAGCCGACGGGCTAAATCAGGCCAGCCACCTCTTTTTGTAAATAGAGATTTATTGCCACATAGGCATGCAGAAATATGGTCTATGGGTATTTTTGTGCTACAATAGTGGAGCTGAGTAGCTGCCACTGTCTGTATGACCTGCAAAGCTTTAAATATTTTCTCTGTGGCCTTTTATAAAAAGGGGGCTGATCCCTGCTCTAAATAACTAAAAATATTCTTCTAAGTGACAGACTTTAAGTAATAAGTTTCTATATTATGTTAATCTCTCTAATGGAATTTGATTTCTTATCCCAGACAACTATCCTAGTTCATTCTATAATAGGCCAGAGAATTAACTATTAAGGTTTAAGACAGTGATTTTCAAAATAATTTCTTCTTTTTTCAATCAGCAAGGGTCCTTTTTACTGCTGTCCCCCTCCTTAAACTCCCTCATGTGTTGAAGGTGTAAGTGTACAAACCAGCATTTAGGAAATGCTCTGGAGTGTTGGTTGTCAACCTAGCCATATCCCCACAACAGGGAGGAGCTGGGATGACATTGCTCAGACTCTCTTTCCAGCAAGGTTTCAGATTAGATTCCTCCCGTAGATGCTCTTCTATGAGACCAAGCAAGTGCAAGGGAAGCAGAAGCTCTTTCTCTCCCCTCAAGCATGGATGAACTGATGAAGGTGGGTTTTGCCCGTGGATGTCAGGCCTCCTCCTGGCAATCATCCCCTTTTTTTGTTGCAGGGAGCTGTGATTTTGGAAGCACTTGCCTAAGGTCTCTGCCTGTTCTTCCAAGTTTCCTTAAAGCAGTCCTCAGTTCTTCCCTTCTGCCTCTAACAACTCAAACTCCCTGTATGAAATTTTCATTCTCAATGCCTAAAGTGGCTTCTGTTTTACTGACCAAACCTTGTCCAAATAATGTGACTAGATGTTAAAAAAAATGTAACTATTTCAACATCCCTTTTGGCTGAAGCTCTAGGACGAGAGTTGCCAATTATGCCTGCATTTCAAAATAAAACGCCAGGTCTCCTGGGACCCTCTTGCAAAGAGTGGGGTGAAGACTCTAGAGCCCTCACTCGCTTGAGGGAATAAAAATGTTAAAGATGGAGATAGGAAGATCTGGGGGGAAGAGATGCGCTGAGGATTAGCCCTACCCCATGAGGAAGGGTAAGCAAGTTTCCTCAAGCCCAAGTATCTTTGAGGGCTTAATATTTGCCCCCACAGATCAACCTAAAGAAAACTGCTCAGGCAACATCAGTCTCTCTAACCTTTTCCATATGCCTCTGTGGACCCATGCACACATGCCCACCTGTCCATCAGTCACACATGTCCACCTATCTGTCAGTCACACAAACAGTAGAACAATGCTACAATCAAGGATCCTCCAGCACTTAACCACTTAAATCTTTACCAAATATTGCAAATTTATTCTTGCAATTTATACTCCCCAATCAAAATACTAGCTGGCTTTTCACTATCATAGATCTTTCTTGTTTCTCTCTATGGTTCTGTAATGTTTTGAGGTTATAACCATAACCTCTAGTTTATGGACAGTCTACTACTAAGAAATACCTTAAGTTTGCTTATGAACTTACCTTGGAAAGATAACTCTTTTTGATTCTAAATATGCCTCTAGGCACTTCTGAATTTGGTCAAGTAATGCATTATTGTTTTGAAAAGTCTCCAGAAGCCCTGTTCGTTGAAAAAAATGAAAGTAAAACACAATGTTTAATATTTAAAAAGCTCTAGTGTTATTTGATAAAATAATGGGCTAATATAATGGGTAGATTGGCTAAGAATTTTAACTTACTTTTAATAACATTAAATTGAATATTAATTTTAATATTTACCACATATGAACAAGTTTGTTTGTTTGTTTGTTTTGGTAGTGGGGGTTGAACCCAGGGGCATTCTATTTCTGAGTTATACCCCTGGCCCTTTTTATTTATTTTAAAACAGGGTCCGGATAAGTTGCTGAGGATCTTGCTAAATTGCTGTTGCTGTCTCAAACCTGCAATCCTCCTACCTCAGCCTCCCAAGTACTGGGATTACAGGTGTGTGCCATCATGCCAGGCTTAAACAAGTATATTTAATTTGAAACTTTTTTAGCTGGCATTCTCCACTTTGGGGGGCTGGAAATACACAAGCAAAAGCCAAGCAGTTGGCCTTCTTCATGACTCCCCAAGCAAAGCCAATCTCTATAACCTCCCCATTCTCTGTCAATTTCTTATGTGTGTCTTTTCTGTATCCACTGCTATCATTAAATGCTAAAATTGTGGCAATAGGACACTGTGCCTTCATTGTTAAACTACAGCTCCTTATAGAGAAGCATCCATGTTTCGTTCATTTTTGTAGTTTTGGGGCCTATCATAGTGGCTGCTTCCCAACCTTCCCAAGAATCAAATCCAAAGTCTTACCATGGTCTCCAAAGCTCCGTCACTCACCCAAGCACACTCACCTCTCTGGCCTCATGCCCTACACCCTTCTCCTCATGCACTCCGCTCCAGCTCACACTGACTTCCTTGCTAACAGTTGTACATGTTAAGCATGATCTTATGTGAGGGGCTTTGCCTTTGTTCTTCCCTCTGCCTTTAACATGTCTCCCTTAGAGTCAGATACGCTTTTCACTCCTCCTTCCTGCAGGTTTCTGCTCAAAAGTCATTTTGTCAAAAAGTCTTTGAGGGCATCCTAGAAGACACACACACACACACACACACACACACACACACACACACACCAGCCCCCAGCCACACTCTTGTCCTTTTACCTACTTTATTTCTCTTTATAGCTTTAGTATTGCTCAAAATGTATACAGGCATATAGTGCTTTATCTAAAATCCTTAGGACCATCTAGATGTATTTTTAATCAGATTTTTAAATTTCAAAAGTTCTTTTACAACTCTATAATCAGACATAAGTATATTGTTGCAGCAAAAGATTTGAAGATGACAATCGAGTGGGTATGGTGGGCAGAGTAATGGCCGATCAGAGATGTCCCTGTCCTAATCCCTACACCTGTGAATATGTTAGTTTATATGGAAATAGGAACTTTGTAGATGTGATGGAGTTAAGAATTGTGGGATGGGGAGATTATCTAGGATCATCTGGTGGGCCCAATATAATCACAAAGGTCCTTATAAGAGGGAGGCTGAGAAGGAGATGTAATGACAGAAGCAGAAATGGGTGGGATATACTTGATGACTGGAAAGGGCCATGAGCCAATAAATGTGGACAGCCTCTAAAGGCAAAGCCAGGAGATGGTAATAATAAAAAAGTACAGTGTTCATTCAAGCGTTGAATGTAACACATTATTAGATTCTTACAGGTAACAAACATTTTAGATGACTGTGAAGTCCTTTTACTCATTCGTTTGTTTTAAGCTGGGCATGGTGGCACACGCTTGTAATCCCAGTACTTGGGAGGCTGAAACCAGAGGATCTGGGTTCACGGCCAGCCTCGGCTACTTAGTGAGGCCCTCCTCAACTCAGTGAGACCCTGTTTCAAAATAAAGATAAAAAAAATAGGAATGGGGGTGTAGCTTGGAGGTAGAATGCCCCTGGGCTCAATCCCCAGTACCGCAAAAAAAAAAAAAATGTTTGTTTTATACCTGGTTGAGTAGCAGCTCGAAGAGCATTAGGCAGCCGGTTCACTTTCCTCATGATTTCCTTCCATGACTTGTCCACTTGCAGGAACATCTTGGCCTCGGCGGGCAATTGCCTCTGGATGTCTGGAGCATTAAAAATACTTTCTAGGTAGAGCCAGTTTCTCTGGCAGTTCAGCCACTCTTCCTAGGAGAAAGACGTGGGGCCCATCAAAACTTAACTTTCATATTTAAGACATATGTACACATTAAAAATCATTGCATGGGGAATTACTATATCTTTTTCCTTGGGGGATGTTTTATGGCTCCTCACAGGTCCTTGGAAATGAAATTTTCTTAAAGGGCTCAAGACTCCCTTTAGCCTGATTTCACCCCATTCTCAACTGAACAGAGTTATTATTACTTTGCGGTATGGTGACCAGAATGGACCTGAGAAATATGATTAAAATGCCCAGAGGAGACAGTGTAGGTGGAGGCAAAATGCTTACTTAATCTGAAGTGTTGGGGAGGTGGCAAGTTTAGTGACCATTTCTAAATAAATATGGAGTCAGCATTGAAAACTGTTTTGATATGGGATCTTGCTGTGTTGCCCAGCCTGACCTCAAACTAGTGATCCTCCTGCCTCAGTTTCCTGGGTAGCTTGGACTATAGGTGCACAACACTGAAACTGGCTTGCTTTTTTTTCTTTCTAAATGATGTAGTTCTTTCTTCACATTTTTTAAAGAAAATATAAGTCATAAAACTTGCTCATAACAAAACACATAGTAAATACAGAAGACAGCATGAAAAGTATCATGCATTGCCTTCCCTTTTAGAGAAAATTACTACTCATAAAAGAAACTAGGATGGGCATGGTGGAGCATGCTTGTAATCCCAGTACTTGTGAGGCTGAGACCGGAGGATCCCGGTTCGCAGCCAGCCTCAGCTACTTAGCGAGGCCCTTCGCAACTTAGTGAGACCCTGTTTCAAAACAAAGAATAAAAATAGGGCTAGGGGTGTAGCCTGGAGGTAGAATGCCCCTGGGTTCAATCCCTGGTACTGCCATAAATAAATAAATAAATAAATAAATATAAAAAAATAAAAGAAACCAGAAATGCGATGTCAGAAATTAAAGTCTGTAGACCTCACCTTTCCTCCGTGTCTCCTGCCAAGGTAAGTGTGGGCAATGAGAGTTTCTTACTTCCCCCTATAGGTTAGGGAATTGTGTCAATGCCTAATGTCATGACCACTTGCTGGTTTATCCTAGGACTCACACTTTCTAGACAATTGATTCTCTGGAGGGTCCCCATTACTTAGCACAGGCATCTTTTAAGGACCCCTGTGAAAATGTAGCCTTTAACTTTGGTCTGTAATCTCTCCCTCCATAGGGCTCAGCCATCAGTACAGAGGCCAGAGGGGCCTACGTGGTGTTCATTGAAGAGGTTCGACTTGTGAAAGGTGCTCTTTGAAATAAAGTTGGAACAAATTATCTTTTCCTACTTATTGACTTTATTATTTCACAGAAAACTTTCCATATTAGAATATGTAGAAATCTAAACATAACTACATCAAGCTAAACATCTGAAGTCTGAGAGACTGGATAGGAACAAAGTGAGATCAGTGTTAAGTAGGTTCTTTGTTTTGCTGTGGGATAATTTGAGGTAGAATAAAGAGGAGGTGTGAACTACGTGGAAGGATTCTGAGGAGACTTCAAGCAACAATGAGCATTCTTCCAGGAAATGTAAGGTTGCTGTGGCAAGATATTTGAGGTGACCCTAAGATGTGGTGCTCAAAGCTGGGTGTGGTGGTGCACGTTTATAATCCCAGTACTTGGGAGGCTGAGACCAGAGGATCCGGGTTTGCAGCCAGCCTCAGCTACTTAGTAAGGCCCTCCGTAACTTAGTGAGACCCTGTTTCAAAATAAAGAACAAAAAATAGAGCTGGGGGTGTAGCTTGAGGTAGAATGCCCCTGGGTTCAATCCCCAGTACTGCAAAAAAATAAAAATAGAGCTGGGGGTGTCGTTTGGAGGTAGAATGCCCCTGGATTCAATCCCCAGAACCACACAGACACAGAAAAGATGTTGTCCTCATAACTTTGTGGGAGCCTCTCCTCTTGAGTGTGGGTACCTCTTATGATTTGCTTTTATTCACACAGAATGTGCCAATATATCCAGCAATATAAAAATGGCAACAGGATGTGCATGATTGCATTTGTGTTAAATGAGACTGTAGCAGCTGTCATGCCAGGAGACATTCTATTCCCTGCTAGATTTTTGAAGCAAGTGGTCATGTTGTGGAAGTCCACGCAGAGAAAACTGAGCTGAGGATGACCTCAATCTGAGAGCCAGCAAGAAATTGAAGACTTTAGTTCCAGAGTTTCAAGGAAATAATTTCTTGCAATAACCTCACTGATCCTGGCAGTGGATCCTTCCCTGGTTGAGCCTCTGATGAGAACCTGGCCTGGCTGCATCTTGATTGCAGCTCTGTGAGACCCTGAACAGAGGACCCAGTATGAGCAGGTCTGAACTCTGGACTCACAGAAACAGTGAGGTCATAAATTCATACTGTTTTATATCACTAGTTAATGTACATTGTTTGAGATATTTTGCTTCATAGCAAAATAATAATACAAGGGTGATGGTATAACATTAAACTGTATAATGATGGAAGGAAGAGCTTAATACATGTGTATTTTCCTTATATTCCAGACATAATGTCAAAACTTAAATCTTTTATTTCTAAGCTGTACAGATTTAAATGGGGAAACAAATATTTCTAAGGGCCTTGTGGCTCTCCAGTTCTCTGAGCCCATAAACTGAAATTACCCTTGCTCACCAGTGTCTGATTAAATAAAGCAAGCTGTTTTTGCCAGTCGTCCACTCGAGTCTTCAGTGGACCAACGTAACGCGATGAGGCAATGGTTGCGATGTTGATGGTGCTGTCATCCAGGAGGACCTTTAAAGAAGAGAGGAAAGTCCATGCAGCACCATGCATTGTGCTCTCTGTGGTATTTCAGATGTTCAGTCCAAAGTCCATTGAAAGACCAGCTCTTTTAATGAATAGCCCAACTACTGTGTCTACCCATCCATCTCCTCTGCTTATTCTCTTTACTGTGGCTTACAGCTTTCTATGATGTTCTCTTAGAGTTCACCAGGGGATTTCTGACTGCCAAATCTCAGCTGTTTCTGTAACTATTAATGACATAAGATTGTTTGTTTTCTTCTCTTCCCTCTGCCCATTATTAGGTAGCTGGTTCCTTCTTTACACAGTATAGTTACCTAGGCAGGCCTTCATTCCTCTAAATAACCTATACTTTCAAAATTAGCTGTCTTTTGTCCAATGAATTATCACTTGCCTTCAATTATCTCAAGGAAGATGAAATTGAACACATTTGTATCAAGCTCTGAGTGACTATATATAGTTTTCCTGTCACCTTTCTCCCTACTGCTCTCCCTTACATAAGAGCATCCCTCGCAGAAAATGTGAATTTTAAGAAATGTGTCTGTTAATCTGCAGGATTTGTCTGTTTTAATTACAGACTTCCTGAGAGCAGAAATACCATACTTTGGCATCATTTGGGATTTACTTTGGATTTGCTCTTCCATCTTGACTGCCCAGAGTAACATCTGATCTTGCACTTCCAATATATACCTGGACAGGCCATTTAATTTCCGAGTCTGCCCTAGATAAAGCCTTAGAGTAGGGCTTTGCCTTTTTAAGTTGGGCTATATGATCAGTCTCCCTTTGCTAAACAAATGTGCCTTCAGGTTTTAAGTGACTAAGAATATCCCAAACGTGGGTTAGGTTTATCTTATTTTGTGGTTGATAGAGCATGACCACCTACTCCTAATATCAACAAATCAAAGTGAATTTAACTTAGTGTGCTATAAACATGAAATGCTCATTTGTGTTTCTTTGCTTCATTTAAATGGTTTGAAATTCCCTTTAGTCTCTTCAGTGTCTTTCAACTCCCATCTTTAATCCCACCTTGTCTTGACTGATCTAGGAAGAATTCTATGATCACTGTAGCCATAACTGATCTCTTTGTCTTTATAAATCTTTCAACTACAACATTGTAACTCTTAAATATATATGCCATTTTTATTGCTTTGCTAAATATTTCATGTACAAGCATTTGTGTTAGTTATTCATATTCATGCTTATTTTTCAAATTAATTTTTCTTATTTAGTGATTCTTATATCTCACTTTCTCATCTTTGTATCGCACAGAAGATTTAGGAGGTACATCAGCACCTTTACCATAAATTTGCAATAACCCAGTAACCCACCTGTATGTCGTCTGTGCCTCCCAGGATGAATACATCTTTGGAGTCACGATGAGGCAGAGTGATAAATTCAGTTGTTTTCCAAGAATCTTCCACCTTAGAAATAATTCAAGCTTTAGGAAATCTAAGTTCATTTGTGTTTAAGTACTCAATAAATACATATGGAATGAAAATGATAATTATCTCTTATTTGCTCCTTATTGTCCTTAAAATTCTTAAAATATTTTTCTTGGTTATATGACACTTGCTTAATTTTATATAACCAATGTTAACATATATGAATAATGTGTGATAATGTGCATTCCCTACCATCTTATGCTTTAAGTAAAATAAAAATTTCATTTTATGTTGGCAATTGGCAGATATGCATATGCATTTTTAGGGTAAGGAGATAGTGTTTGAAGTAGAAAAATCTTCTCAAGCCGGGCATGGTGGCACACGCTTGTAATCCCAGTACTTGGGAGGCTGAGACCGGAGGATCTGGGTTCACGGCCAGCCTCAGCTACTTAGGCCCTCCGCAACTTAGTGAGACCCTGTTTCAAAATAAAGAATAAAAAATAGGCCTGGAGGTAGAATGCCCCAGGTTCAATCCCCAGTACCACAAAAAAAGTCTTCTCAATGCCTTCTGAAACATTTAACACAGACTTCTCTGGTACTTTGGAAAATAATGTAATTTGCTTCAAAAGATCTTCCTTGGCATGTGGTTCTTCATGAAAGCACACACATTTCAAACCTTTTTGCCATCAAGTTCATTTTGGGCTATAGAATAGGTAGAAAGAGGAAATTTATATAATGAATATGTAATAATAAATGTAGGGAAACAACAGAGGTATGACTGATAATGCCAGGGTACAAGCTACAATGTTGAAAAACATCCATCTAGATAATAAAAAATTGGTGATCTTTATGTTGAACCTAAAAACCTTTAATTCCCTGGTTTTCAGAATAAGTGTCTATTTTCTTTTTTTTTTTTTTTTGCGGTACGGGGGATTGAACCCAGGGGCATTCTACCTCTGAGCTACACCCCTAGCCCTATTTTTTATACTTTATTTTGAAACAGGGTCTCACTACATTTTGGAGGGCCTCACTAAGTAGCTGAGGCTGGCTGCAAACCTGGATCCTCTGGTCTCCACCTCCCAAGTACTGGGATTACAAGCGTGCGCCACCATGCCCGGCTAGAATAAGTGTATATTTTCAAGATTTACCTTTTTAAGAATTGTTTCTAAGGCAGCTTCTCCAGAAGCCTGTCCAGATATGTCCTGGATTTCTTGGCCAAAGTCAAAAACATGCAACTCAGCAAGCCTCTCCAAGGTCAGTGGAATTTCCACATCCACCAGGGTGGCGTCAACTGTTTGTTCAATCGCTGCCCAATGCCGAGCCTTCAAGGTCGGGTTCCTCAGGTCAATGATGACTGGAAGCTGGAAAACAGATGCCCTCAGTGGCATCATGCTTTTTGTGATAATACAGAGCTGGTAAGAGCACCACTTAAACCATTACAACTAAGAAAAATCTGGAGAAACTGCAAATTAATGAGCTTTATTAAGACCATAAGAAAACTGAGTTTCAGGGCAGCCAAATAACTCAAAATTAGGGGAGAAACAGTAACTGAGAATTTGCTCACTTGGGGCAGATTCCTTGGGCTGACATATAACCCAGCAAGAAGATTCAGCTAAATTTTAAAAATTAAGTGCTAAAGACTGAGTGAGGGACAGCATGAGAATATAAAGTCTCTGTGCCTATAAATATAGGGGTGCTGCTGGGAAGAGTATAAAGAATCTCAAGAAAGTTCTTATGGTACTGGCTGGGGAAGGGAAACTTCTGAAACTTTAACCCATCTCCTCTAAATCCTTGATGTGCAGGGAAAAGAAAAACATACACATTACTTGAAGGCACTGGTGCAAACTCACTGCATGTATCTGCATGCAACTAGAGAAATGGACCATTTCTTTTTTGAGGTGCTGGGGATTGAACCCAGAGGCATTCTACCTCTGAGCTACACCCCCAGTCCTATTTTTTATTCTTTAATTTGAAACAGGGTCTCACTAAATTGTGGAGGGCCTCACTAAGTAGCTGAGGCTGGCCTTAAACCCGGATCCTCCGGTCTCAGCCTCCCGAGTACTGGGATTACAGGTGTGTGCCACCACGCCTGGCTTGGACCATGGTTTAAAAAAAAATTTGTATCACTGGGGGAGGGACAGAAATATATACTAGGCTCAGTATTACAGCTGGAGGATGGGCAGGAGCACCTGTGAAGATTGGAATGAGAGCAGGGGACACAGTGTCTTGCTAAGACAGAGGCTTAATCAGAACACGAGGGAATGCTCTGCCTCACCCCTTCCACCAGGCTAGCAAGCTTTGAGTTAAAATACCAGTGAAACACAGAGTGGAAAGTTTCAGGAGACAGATTCTCAGTGGGGCCCAACACATAGGGAGGACACAAGGTCAGAAAGGGACAGAAATTGGAACAAAACAAAACAACCAGCCTTTGGCAAACCAGCTCAAATCCTAAACACAAGGTGTCACAGAAAAAAATTGAAACCTGTGGTGCACTGAGGGTAACAGTGGTAACATCAAACCTCAAACCCAGCCCAGTTTCTAACTTGATTTAACACAACGTGCCACACAAAAAGCCAAATAGAAGGAAGAACATGTTCGACCCTAAGAATAAAAATTATGTACCTAATATTTATCTATTGTACTACATAAGATTCAGAAGCATATGAAAGGCAAAAAACAAAAACAAAATATATCTAAAGGACAAAACAATATTTGGAAATGACACATATGTCATTAGAGAGCATTTAATAACATATATGTTATTGAATAGAGAGCTTAAAATAGCGATGATTAATATGTTAGAGGCCTTAATGGAAAAGGTAGAAACATGCAAGATCAACTGGAAAGTGTCAACAGAGAGATGGAAAATATAATTAAAATAAAAAGCTAGTAATGAAAGACAGTAAGAGAAATTAATAATGCATTGAATGGGTTTGATACAGACAAGTAATCGGTGAACTTGAAGATAAATGAGTATAAATTCCAGAAACTGACACAAAGAGAAAAAAAAAGTCTTTTTATTGGATAATGGGCATGCCCATTAAAATTGAAGTGTTAATGTTTCTAGAAAGTAGAACATAAAGTCTCCTCCACTTACATGTAGATGTGTATAGTGACTTCCTTTCCAAGAATACAGTAGTAGCAACAAACAATTGGAATTTTAAATTTAAAAACATATCACTTTGGATAGCAACCTAAAATAACCTACCTTGTTATAAATCTAACAAAATATGGGCAGAATCTGTATACTGAAAACTCTAAAACACTGATGAAAGAAATCAAAGAAGACCTAACTAAATGGAGATACACACTAGCAAAAGATTGGAAAACCCAATCTTGTTAAGATGCCAGTTCTCTCTAGATTGATCTGTAGGTTCAACGCAATCCCAATAACAATCCTGGTAAGTTTTTTTGTAGATATTGACAAAGTAAAATGCATCTGAAAATGTAAAGGAGTTAGAATAGACAAAACAATTGTAAAAATAATTAAATTATAAAGCTTACACTACTTGGTTTTAAGACTTATTAACTATCATAATCAATACAGCGTGATATTGGTGAAAGAATAGACATATAGAACGATGAAACAGGATAGCGTTCAGAACAGACTAAAACATATAGTCAGCTGACTTTTAGCAAAAGTGCAAAGGTGATTCAATGGAAAAAGGAGAGTCTTTTCAAATAATGGTGCTAGATCAATTAGCTCTCTCTATGTAAAAAAGTAAACCTTGACATATATCTCATATTTTATGCAAACATTAACTCAAATAGTTCATATATCTAAACATAGGAAATGAAACTGTAAAACTTCTAGGAAAAAACACAGGGAAAATCTATTTGTTGTCTCAGATGTCACAAAAAATTTGGATACTATACAAGTCTTGATCTATAGAAGAAAAAATTATAAATTGGATTTTATACAAATTAAAACTTGTTGTTCTGTGAAAGTCACTGTACAGGGACTAAAAAGACAAGCCACTGACTGGGAGAAAATATTTTTAAGTTATATATTTGAAAAAAATAATTCACAATTCACATTCAGAATAAATGAATAACTCTTAAAACTTAATTATAACAAAACAAACAACCCAGTTAATCCATTAAGTCCCAAGTTTTTAATTCTGCAAATATTTCAATGAAATTGACACAGGTACATTAAAATAAGTGGGATATCATAATCTAGAGCTTATATATTATTTATATATTTTCATACATACATGAAATATGTAGTTTTAAATGCTCTAATCATTACCTATTATCTTTCCCAAAAGAACAGACATCTATAAACAAAGTAATTATTTCAAAGTCATAAATGGTATATTTATGCTCAATTTAAGTTTTCATAGGTGTTCCACTCTGGAATAATGGGAAAAAGGGAAGATTAAAAAATGGAAAAAAGATACATACACATTTCATCAAAGAACATAGATGTATGGCAAATGGAATATGAAAAGATGTTTCATCATTAGCCATTAGAAAAATGAAAATTATGAACATCATGAGATACTACTACAAATCTGTTAGAATGTCTAAAATTAAAACAGAACAAAACAAAACAAAAAAAGCTCCCTCACAGTAACAAGTGCTGGTGAGGATGAGAAGAAACTGGATTCTCAGACATTGCTGGTAGAAAGCTCCCAACTGTCTTCACTTCATGATACAATGGGAGAGTGCCGTAGTTGTACTGCACAGTGCAGCAAATGGTCAAAGCTGCTTGGATAAGGCTGCCCTCTCCTCATCTGGCTGTCTAAGGGTAGAGTGGATGAGTATCTTGGCACCACTACAACCTATTCCTCCATGATTTCTCCTACCATGAAGGAAACTCTTACTCTGAATGTCCCTTCTTTTTTTTTTTTTTTTTTTTTTTTT